>JADKLZ010059304.1:0-15508 GCA_021533235.1 Biomphalaria straminea | reverse complement strand
TATATATATATATATATATATGTGTGTGTGTGTGTGTGTGTGCTGTATGCACGTTTATGCATAGGGTTAGGGTTTACTGGGCGTTAGGGTTAGGGTTTGGAAAAAAATCGCCCCCCCCCGACTTCAAAGATCTGGATCCGCTAGTGGCTCACAGACACATATAAATATAGACTGGGAAAAGGAAGTTACTTCATGTAACTTGAAAACATGTAGCCTATATCTATTGAATTCGGATTTCCGAATTATGAAAAATTTTTAAATTGCATCATCTTCAGTCTTAGAGATTAAACAAAATGTATAGACATAAAATAAAGTACACACAATTGCAATTCAGAAATATTCATTTCATAAAACTCTCTTATTGGCCAGTCTATATTTATTTATGTCTATGAGTGCGCCACGATAGCAAGAAAATATTTTCATATCCGCCCACTATATCCCTTTTAGGAATGTGGCGTTGTTGTTTTCGCCAGAAGAATATTTCTGGATGAGGACGCAACTACATCGTCAATAGGCTACTATTAAAACATTATCACCGGAAATAGCCTTTTCTAGTAAACCTAACTATTATAGTAAACATAACAATTATCTATAGAGCATATTTTGGAACAAAAAAAAAAACAAACGAAGATTAAAGGATGAGTGCAGTGTTTTACATAACTATACCGAACAGTCTTGACATTCATATCTATGCAGGGCAAAATAAAACCTCAAAATTCTTAGAGTCTATAAACCCCACTGTGAGAGCCACCTCAGCCAACAGAGTTCCTTCAGGTCTTAATCGGGCTAAACGGTAAGGCGAAGGCGCGAACGAATTTTTTCATTTGGAAGGGGAGAGCGCCACAGGTAAAAGTTCGAGATACACTGGCCCAATGTTTTGAGTGTTTGAATTAGTGCTAGAAATATTACCTACAGTGGGGTTGACGCTCCGTTAATGGGCCTCATTCACCAAAACAGTCACGTGATAATATTGATAAAAACAACGGGGGAAAAAAAAACTGTCACGTGATAACCATTGTTGATTAAAATGAGATCGTAATTTGTATAGAAGAGTTAGAGAATCACGTGGCTCAATGTTTGTTTGTTTACGGTTGCTGATAGAGGTCCATTCTAATTTTCAATTGGGGCGAGGTGGACTGAAGGTGGATTGAAGGCATACACTTTCTACGCTCTCCACTTCTACTGAGTTGAATTTATAATTGCTTTCTGAGCAGCTCGGGTCTAATTAAAATCAAGTCAAGAAGTGGTGGCAGAGCGCTAAAGCGCTTAAACATTGGCTTCTGAACCGGGGATCTTGATTTCAAATCCTGGTGAAGACTAGGATTTTAATTTCGGGATCTTTGTGCGCCTTTGAGCCCACCCATCTCTAATGGGTACCTGACACTAGTTGGGGAAAAGTCAAGACGGTTGGCTGTTGTGTTGGTCACATGACACCCTCGTAAACCGTGACCTTTATATCATCTGCCCTATATATCACAAGGTCTGAAAAGGAAACGTTACTTTTTACAGAAGTGGCTATGCTATTAGAGAGTGAAGATTAAACCCAGAATATGTTTAATCTCTCTACAATACTTTCTATAGGTCTACTACTAGCCTATGGCGCCTATGCGAGTGATTTCTGGAATTTGCGTGATCCTCGTAAGAACTTCTTTAAAAAGCTTTGAATCTATATTGATGCAGACGCCTCTTGCTAAAATTGTAAAAAAAAAAAATTCTGCTTAGAAGATAAGACAGCGTCTTTAACGTGAAATATTAATTTTTGAGAATGATAAAAATTCTATTTTACTTGGTTAAAACTGAAACATGGATTGATAACTTCAATGAAAACTTCTTTTTTAACCTTTGAAAAATGAATTGACCCAGGTGGGAAGGGGGCATCCCAGTTTCATTGATCTCATATTTTGTTCCGTTAAATATAGTCTACCTGAATCAAGTTAAGTTTTTAAATGAGAGAGCATTCATTTTTAAATCTAGATGTATAAAGCTATAGAAAACTTGAGTTAGCACCTTTTGCTGCCACAAAATCATCACAAGACACTTCTAGAACCTAGATCTAGACTAATCTAGTCTATATACTATATAGAGATCTAGATCTAGATCTATATATTTATTCAGAAATATAGGCGTCAATTTGACAAGATCCATTCGACCATGGTCAATTGCCATTGAGTTCATTGACAATCGCCCAGCATTAAGACTTAGAGACTGACTTGAGAATAAAAGTATTAAAACCAGCAGTAGACGTCTATAATCAGTATCAAAAAGATGAATCATGGTTTGCTTGCCTGTCATAGAACTTACTATAGGGCTAATATGTGACTGTGATTGTATTTAATAGGCTGACTCTGAAAAAGCCAGCCATGGCCACACAGCAAAGGCTAAGCAAAAGACCAAAAAGAAAGGCCAAGATGAAGAACTGGTGGAACTTAAGAGAGAGCTGGATATGGATGAACACAAGATTTCACTTGAAGAACTTTATAACCGTTTTGAAACTGACCCAGTAAATGTAAGCTGTTCTTTTATATTCCATTGCTAAATAATAGTAAATAATTAGTAAATATAAAGATTGACTTTTTTTGTCTCAAAGGTTCAAGTCGATAACTGTTGTAGCAAAATCAAGTGTACAATCATTTAGTTTCAAAAAAAAAAAATTCATTTCAAAATATTTCCAAGTTACATTAAAAATAAAGTTTTTACTTATGATTAAATTGAGATATTAAACCAAATTTTTGTCTCTAAATTGTACTTTGGTTTATTTTAGGGTCATACTCCAGAGAAAGCTGCAGAGTTCCTAGCCAAATATGGTCCAAATCAGCTAACTCCACCTAAAGTTACACCAGAATGGGTTAAATTTTGTAGGAACATGCTTGGTGGATTTAACTTGTTGATGTGGGTGGCCTCCATCTTGTGTTTTATTGCATATGGCATACAGATCAGCCAGGACCCCACAGCCTCTGGAGATAATGTGAGATTTTAAAATAATTTTTTATGTTCATATTTTAAAAACCAAGTTTACCACTGCCACTTAGAGTGACTTTCTGGTTATTTATTGGGATTTTAAATTCTTTTAAGTCATAAACCTTGTTGCTCTCAATATCCAAAAGATTAACTTTTGACTTCTTATGTAACAAATGCTTTTTAGGATATTGAACAAATTATTGAGTGTTCAAGGCTTTCACTATAAGATGTTTGAAGGGTTAGTACAGTTATGGAATGACTTTAGTTATGGTATAAATTAATCATTTCCTTAAAAAAAAAAAAAAAGCTGTGTCCAATTTATATACATGTTTGTCCAGTGATTTGACAGACTTTGACTTCATCCTTTTGACTCCCAGTGGATCATAGGGCTGAACCAGTACTTCCCCATCAGACTGTTTTGATCTATTCCACTCAGTTGGGTCCTTGTCTGTCCTTGCATCTTTGCTTCTTGATCTACCAAGCTCCTCCATAACATAGTCTGGCGTTAACCTAGTTGTTAATTTTAAATAGACTAATTCAAGTTAATTCAGTAGGCTGATGTCCCCTAAAGAAAACACCATAATGCTTATCTGTATCCCTGATGTGAAAAATTTGGGAAATGACTAAAAAAAAATCTGGTAGATAAAACACAGCAGTGGTTGTATTTGTTTTCAGCCCAACCATGTGCAAAGTTTCAGGTCCTCTAGTAGTCCAATAAAGATTACGTGAGCTTCACATTTAACTGTTAGCCCCTTTTTAAAAATTGTCTGTCTTGGTTCACTAGGAGGAGGCAGAAAAACATGCTTCCCCTTTTGGTGGCCAATGTTACAAATTGATATACTCCTATTATCATTACATTTTAGTTACCTAGTTCAATAAAAATTCTCTCATATTTTAGCTTTGGTGCCTCTACAAAAAAACAACCCACTGTTTTCCCATTATTCCTTTTTAAGGTATTTTTATGTATATTTGTGATACCTTTTAGAAATCAATTCTTTAGCATGAGGATGAATGAACATTCTACTCCACAGCTTTACCTCGGGGTTGTGCTCGCTCTGGTTGTTCTACTAACTGGCACCTTCTCGTACTATCAAGAATCTAAAAGTTCCCGTATCATGGATTGTTTTAAGAACATGGTTCCACCGGTACAGTACATATTTCCTCCCAGTCCTGTGTTTTGGTCAGTGTGTTAACTTAGTCCTGGTCAGTGTGTTAACTTAGTCCTGGTCAGTGTGTTAACTTAGTCCTGGTCAGTGTGTTAACTTAGTCCTGGTCAGTGTGTTGACTTAGTCCTGATCAGTGTGTTAACTTAGTCCTGGTCAGTGTGTTAACTTAGTCCTGGTCAGTGTGTTAGCTTAGTCCTGGTCAGTGTGTTAACTTAATCCTGGTCAGTGTGTTAACTTAGCCCTCACCCATTGCCTAATGTTTGAAATTGTACAATTTTATGGCTTAATTTTTGTTACAAGGAAACTTTTCCTCATCATAGCTATTATTTAAATGACTTGACCAGTCATTGTCATAGTATAATATATGCAAGCTCAGAGAAAAAGTCCATTGTAGTCTGCTAAGGGATAAGAAATGTCTAAGCATTACAGGCAGTGTTTATTTTTTTTTTTTCTAATAATGTGATAAATTTGTTATATTTGTATAAATTTTTGCACAAAAGTGGTTTTGCATGTTCAGAAAAAAAAGTCCATTATAGTTTCATAAGGGATAAGAATCATCTAAGCATTACAGGCAGTGTTTTTTTTTTTTTCGAATACTGTGACAAATTTTTTTGTTAAAAGTTTTATGCAAAAGTAGTTTAAGTTTTGACAAACAAGTGCATTAAACTATTAAACTAACAGCATGTATACTCATGACTCTATGCCCTTTCAGAAATTTATTTTCATTAAATCCAAAATTACATTTTTTTATCATATAAGGGGAGTAACCCAAGAAAATTTGACATGTTTATGTCTCTTAAAGCAATTTTTTTAAAAATTTGAGTCTAGGAAAAAATCTTTGTAGTTAAAACCTTTCTTTTACATCATTAAAAAATCTTATTTTTTTAAATAAAAAAATGGTATTTTATATACATTCTCTAGATACTTTATTTATTTTTTTAGCATGCTTTAGTTATCCGTGGTGGACAGAAGCTGAATGTACTGGCCCAGGATGTTGTTGTCGGTGATATTGTGGAAGTCAAATTTGGTGACCGCATTCCTGCAGATATAAGGATAATAAGCAGTCATGGCTTTAAGGTAAGCATCATGTGCTGCAGTTCTGATTGATGTTCTGTTTGCCCCAAGATTTATTAAGCACATAAAAACACTGTACTTGTTTTGTCATTTTTATTACCATACATCTGATACAATATGCATTATTCATCCAAATGATTAACCTGATTTGAAACCAAGATTGTTTTTCTACATTCTGAAACAGGTAGACAACTCCTCATTGACCGGTGAATCAGAACCCCAATCCAGATCCACATTTTTCACTCATGAGAATCCCCTAGAGACAAAGAATCTGGCTTTTTTCTCTACCAATGCTGTTGAAGGTATGTGTTAATGTTCTTTCAAATGTTTAAAAGTGTTTTAGTTTAAAAAATAATCAATCATGCTAATGGAATTTCCCCTAGCATACACTTGTAATAAGAATTTTTAAAAAGCTAAACATTCACTGTTTGTGACATTTTTTAGAATGGTATTTTTTAAAAAAAAAAGCTTTTACACAGTGCTGTTTTCATGGTTTTATCATAGTCCGATTTTTTTTTGTTCACCATTGGGGTGTCCTAAAGAAGGTTTTCTGTGCTTCCATCGGGTGCTTAGCAAACGCAACTCAGCTCAGACTGGACTCAAACTCAAGCCCCTTGATAAGTAACCAAGCCCAAGCCAAGTGGCTTAAGTCCTTCAGCCACACATTCCAAGAATGTATTAAATGTGAAAAGTTTAAGTTAGAATTTATTATGAAGTGTTGAACTAAGCCTATAGTTTATTTTCATGCAGCATTATACTTTATTTCTTAGTTAGCTTAAATAGCCATTGCTGAGGAATATTCCCAGAAGTCGTTTATAAAATTAAAGTTTATAGACATCTGTAAAACAGTGTTAAAAGCATATACCTGATATACCCCATTACATTTTATGAACAAAATTAACATTTGGAAAAAAAAAAAATATTGCTTTTTTTTTTTTCTTTTAAAATTTGTCTAAAGCTTCTACTGTAAAAGATTTTGTTCTATTTAACATTTTACTATCGCTAAAAAGATACACAAGACATGGATCGCAAAAACATAGACTCAAGAATTCTTTTGTTTCTTTAGCACTTACTGTTGTAAATTTTATGTTATGTTTAAAAAAACTAAGCACACAAAATGTATGAATGTATGTTTATGTCTTATAAATTGTTTGCTCTTGAATTATGTGTATTGCATAATAAAACAAATTTCTTCACAGGTAATGATTATTATTATTATTATTATTATTATTATTATTATTAAGGTACTGCTAAAGGTGTTGTTGTGAAGACTGGAGATAACTCGGTTATAGGGCGCATTGCCAATTTGACCACAGGCTTAGATGCTGGACCCACCCCAATTGCCAGAGAAATCTCTCACTTCATTCACATCATCACTGCTGTGTCTGTCTCATTGGGGATCATCTTCTTCATCATTGCTTTCATCATGGGCTATTACTGGTTAGATGCCATCATCTTCCTGATTGGAATCATCGTGGCCAATGTTCCAGAGGGCTTACTAGTCACAGTGACAGTAAATAGCATTTACTTATCTATGTTAATATTAATGTTCTTTGTGCTCGAAGGAGGGACACAGACACGCACACAATAAAAATAACCCAATTATGATTTTTTTTTCTCTAGACTTTTTTTTTTACCAGAAATATTTCAAGCTCATATTTTATTTGTTCCAAAATATTTGTAGGAATTTGAAGACAATCCCAGACTAGTCATAAATTTAATCATTTTTAATATGATGGGCTGTATATTTATATCTGTTTATTTAGTCACCTTTAAAACATTTAGCCATACAGTAAATTATTCTAGTTGAAATTTATATCTAGATGCAGTCTTTATTGCAGTAAAAAAAATAGATCTAGATTCTAAAAAACTTGATCAAGTTCTTGAAATTTATTATTAAAATATATTTAGTACAATATTTCAGTTAATAATTATGAAAAGATTAAACTTGATCAATAAAAACTACATCATTAAGATTACACTATTTTTGCTTGTCATACACATTTTGGAATACAACTTGCGGAGTAAAATATAAAATTTATTTTACTTATAACTATAGCATAATGAAAACTATGGACATACCAGTGGGTCTTAAAATACCTCCTATAATTCGTTGTGGGGTTGTGAAATGTACTTTGCAAAGCTTTATGAACATCTCATTATAAACCTCAATAAAACAAATAGTACCAATGCGGCAGGGAATCTTTAATATACAAGTAATCAGTTGGGAAAAGTTTACAGCAAGTCATGCTTTGCACATCCTGAGTATATATAGGTGCAGGTTGTACAATTTTACTTATTTTGTTTTTTTATGATTATATAGGTTATATGGGCATGGAGGATATGTGCGCTAAAATACACTAAATTCTAGGTAATGTAGAAATCTTATAAGAAAAGTTGAGATAAAATAGCACTGATTCAAAGTCCATGATTGTATGCTACTCTGATGAGACATGTAACAAGTGAGATACATCAAATGACACTTTTTAGAACCTGTTCTAAGAATCATGTCCAAATTTTGTTTACTTTAAGAAATGCATGTGCAAAACATGTTTATTTTAGGTTTGTCTGACTCTAACTGCCAAAAGAATGGCCAAGAAAAACTGCCTGGTGAAGAATTTGGAGGCAGTTGAGACGCTGGGCTCCACCTCAACCATCTGCTCTGATAAGACGGGAACACTCACACAGAACCGCATGACTGTGGCCCACATGTGGTTTGATGGACAAATCATCGAGGCAGACACTAGAGAGGATTTGTCAAGTATGTTCATGTCTCTCCCCTTTTGTGATCTTTATATTTCTTTCAATCTTTTTTTTTCTGAATTCAGATTTTTTTTTTTTACTTTAAACCAAAGCACAACTGATATGTGTAGAAATGTGTGCCCATGATACCGCCATAAACTGCTATTTGACTTGGGCATTAAGTTTATTTTGTACTCCTCTCAGATGGGTTGATCTCAGACAGCTGTGAAACTTGGCATTGCCTGGCACGTGTGGCCATGCTGTGCAACTGTGCGGAGTTCAAGCCTGACCAAGAAAATATTCCAGTATTTAAAAGGTTTTGCTTTTTTTAATTTCTCAGTACTAAGATGCGTCTTTTACTAGTTTGTATCATTGATTCACCTGTTAGTTTAGATGTGTTAAAAAAGTTGTATGACATTTGCTACTTTAATCTTCAGAGAATGTATCGGGGATGCTTCAGAGACGGCTGTCCTCAAGTGTATGGAGATGACTTACGGCAATGTCATGGAGTATCGCAAGAAACACAGAAAGATTGTGGAGATTCCTTTCAATTCAACCAATAAATTTCAAGTGAGCAATTGAATTATTTCCAAGTCTCAGCTTTTGTGCTCAAACTATTTCTCCAGTGTAGATCTAGTACTTCTTGTAATGCACTTGATTGTGTTAAGACGTGGTATACTGTTTCTCTAAGGAACTATAGGTGTTTGAGTGTATTGTGTGTGCATATCTAGGTGTGAGAATTTCCATTCATGTCTTCACAAAGTAATGGATAAATCAATCAAGTCCACGATGTTGTATAAAAGAAATTAACTTCAATGCTGCATATGGATACAGTCAAATCACCATTTTTAAAATGATATAGTCAAATACCCTCAATAAACTATTTATCACTAGAACCCCCTACTACCCATGATGTCACTAAATGTTGTGTTCTAAGTCTGGATATGATACCTTCACACTCATCCTGTCAATAAAAGTTGTTTTTTTTTTAGGGGGGGGGGGATTCCTTAGAGTCTTTAAATCTCTGTGACTGTGTTGTAATCTATTTTTCCATTAACCTTCATATGACTGTTGTGATCTGTACATGAACTTGCCTTATTTACTCCAAATGTCAAAAGTCATAAGAGTGCCTAATATTAGACTTGCCAGTTTAAAATGAAATAAAGGCTTCAAAGTGTTATTCATGAGCTATTTCTGTGGCTTAGATGAGTATAATGTGGTCAGCACAGTCACTTTTTTCTTTCCCAACAAATGAAAAGTACAGACCAGAATTAATGATGTCCTAAAATAAAAGAAAAAACTTAGAATCCATAAGGTTTTTTTTTTTTTAACTCAAAGCTCCTCAGTTTGACATTTTAAAACTTACCTAGAAAACAAACTATGTAACCCAAAAAATTTTGTTTTCCTTTTTTTCTAAATGAAGTATTAAAATAGTTTTTTTTTTCTCATCTTTTAATTTTTGTATTTTCAATAGTTTGAATTTAAAAATAGATGCCAACCTTTACTTCAGGTATCAATACATGAAAACTGGGATCCCAAGGGCTCCAACTACTTGCTGGTCATGAAAGGAGCCCCAGAAAGAATCATGGACTGTTGCTCAACCATTCTCATAGATGGTGAGGAGGTGCCCCTGGATGATGACTATAAAGATGCTTTGAACATTGCCTACCTGGATCTTGGTGGCCTGGGAGAAAGAGTGCTGGGTAAAGCAATGCTTTGTAAAATTTAGTTCTGGTCTAAAATGTTTGTATGGTGCTGTGTAATATTGTACATAAAGTAAGTTCCCCTTTTTAGACCTAGTGATCTATAGGGCAGATGACGCTAAGGTCATCTGTTTCTTTGGTCTTTGGCCAACAGTTAACAAGCATAATGACCAACCACCTTTTCTATCCTCCAACTTAAGTTGGGTACTCATTAGAGTTGACTGGACTCAAGGGCACCCTAAAAATTCAAAATACTAGTCTTCACCAGGCTTCAAACCTAGGACCCAGGTTTGGAAGCCAATTGCTTAACCACTCAGCCACTGCGCCCCACATTTTCATAAAAGGCAACATGATTTGCTGAGCGATAACACATCTGACTTTCAAAACAATGGTTAGAAGTTTGAATCCCAATGAAGACTGGGTTTTGAACCTTGGGATTTTTAGTCCTTTTTCTGGGGAAGTAAAGTTGTGTTGGACATTTGACACCTTTATGAGCCAAAAAAAAACAGATGAACGTTAAATCATCTGGACTTGGAAAATAGTTTGCAAAAGATTCAACTTTTAAAATCTGAGAAAGAGAAAACAGTTCTGTGGTATAAAATCTTCATCAATTTGAATATGATTTGGCTTCAGTGTTATTACATTGGCAACATTTGTGAACAATTGTTTCGTCATTGTGTGAATATTTTAAATAACTAGAAAAGTAATAAATCTGAAGTACGGTGAAAATCAAATGTGTATGGTGTTGTTCTAAAGTGTATGGTTTTGGTTTGGAGCAAATTTGCTTACCAACATGTTTAGTTAACTTTTAATAAGTTTTGTTTCTTTTACTGAAATAATTTGGTTTATAAAAATGTGATATATTTCAGGATTCTGCGATTATCTTCTGCCTAAATCCAAGTTTCCTGTAAATTTCAACTTTGATACAGAGGGCCCAAATTTTCCAACATCAGGTCTCCGTTTTATTGGTCTTATGTCCATGATTGACCCACCTCGTGTGGCTGTACCAGGAGCTGTGGCTAAGTGTAGGGAAGCAGGAATCAAGGTTAGCCCTTTGTGTTGTGCTGATTTTTAACTTTTGAACTTTTTAACATAATTAAACTGGGCAAAATTCACTAAATCAAAAGAATTTTTTTTTTTGCTAGCTTGAATACCAAAAGTTTTGAACTTCTCAAACTTCAGCGATGTGCATGTAAAGTTAACTCGTAGTTTGTTCTAATGTTAATGGGCTTAAACACTATCGGCATCAATATTTCTACTGAACTATCTCTCTAGTACAGCTTTGCATATGTGCAACTTGGAATATATTTTGTTTTATGTTAGATATTATGGCTACCTGATTATGTGGTCTGCACTGTTGTCTCAGTGGATGCAGGCATGAACTCTTGTCTGCCACTATTCACAGCCTGCTTCAGGAGGTTTGGGCTAAGATGTAATACTAATCTTCGATCCTGAAAGAACATTCAAATATAACAAAATCAAACAAAATGTGAGATTATATGATAGATAATTTTCATTTTGATGAACAGACTACAGAAGACTATTATTTGCATGAAGATTTTTTTTCTTCTAAATTTAGCCCAGTTTTAATAGATAGTTCAGGAAAATTTTCTTGTTGGATTGAAGGAATCGCTGAAAATTTTTGAGTGAGGGGGAAAAAAATATCGGGTGAATTTTTAAAATTGTACAATTTCTGGGTGGATTTTTTAAGTGCCTTTGAATAAGGAATGGTAAGTCTAGGAAAAGTATGAAATATTTTCATGTGCCTAAAAAGTGAACTCTTTGCACAAAAGATTCTATGTGATGGCAGCGAAACTTTTTCACTAAAAAAAAAAACTTTTGATGAAAGTTGTGTAAATAATCCTGGATAAGATAAGCTGACAGTTTAAGTATGGGCACCATATTACCAAAAACTTTCTCTTAAACTTTTCAGATTATCATGGTGACAGGGGATCATCCCATCACAGCCAAGGCTATAGCTAAAGGTGTAGGCATCATTTCCGAGACAAGCAAGACAGCAGAAGACCTTGCCGCTGAGAGGGGAGTGCCTGTTGAAGAGATAGATCCTAGGTGAGAAAGAGACTGGTCAAGCAAGCCATATTAGACTTCAAAGCAATGTTGTCCTGCTCTGTTTGGTACTCTAGCTAAAGGTCTTTCACTATATTTTAGTCATAATGGTGATGTTCGAATTCTGCAGTCTTGTACACAATTCAATGAAAATCTTTCCATTTCTTTTTTGTAAATCATTGGATAACGTCTTGGTTTGTGTTAACTTCTATACACTTTGGCATCTAATATGAAACAAAGAAAGGCTAAAGGAATATGCTTTATTTTTTTGACAGTTAAATTTTCATTACAATTACTGCAACCTATTACAGGTGTAAGCTTAAATTTTTAAAATCTTTCCTTTGTTCATTTTATTGACACATAGCTTATTTCAGAATATAAAGCAAAAAAAAAAAAAAAATCCTTTTAAAAAAAAGCATATCTAAGTGGAAGATCTCCTTTTAAAGTTTCAATAATATATTTTTTTCCCTTATTCAATATCAAAATGATTATCAATAATTAATTGACGAATTGGTAAATTAAAAAAATTATGCTTGTTTTTTAATTGCAATAAATAATGGTTATTATTATTATTATTTATATTATATTTTTTTTTAGCTCGATCCCTTCATATTTAGCCCCATCTGTTAAATACTGAAGAATCAATTACCAGTAATTGACTAGTTTAATTTTTTTATTGATTCATCTTGTCCTATGACAATGAATAACTGTGCAAGTTTCAACTTGATCAGAGAATGGGTAAGGGAAAGATGCGTGTACAATATATTTTCTAGGCAGATAGAGTAAGTTGATTAAAGCTTTGTAAATTAAGCTAATGAGAAATATAAAACACTGATTAGATTTGTGTTATTGGGCCATGAACCTTTCTGTGATGATTTATATTGTATCTTAGACCAGGGGTCGGCAACCTGCGGATCGCGAGCTGCATGCGGCTCTTTGGATGTTAAGCTTCGGCTCTTTAGTTCCATGCCCAAATATTATTAATTTTGTTGAAAAAAAAAAACCTTTTAAAAATTGCCAGATTTGATTCTATCTCTCAGCCACTTGTACTCGCTTTTCAGTGCGTCCCTCTCCATGTCTTGAAATGTTACATATTTGCAAGTGGAAGATATTCAATTTTCTTCTGCCTTATCACTTGATATATATGAGTCTTACAACATAAAAGACACGGCACAAGCTTGCCTTTTTGTCAGGTGTATATCTTTCCCAAGTTCCAAAAGAAGAACTTCTAGGATTGCTACCGCTCTCGTGACAAACCAGAGGAAAGGAAACAGCTAATGTCTTGCGAAAATACCTTAAAGACAATAAAATCGATATAAATAAATCAACTGATGGAGCCAGAAGTATGATAGGAAAAAATAAAGGAGCAACTACGATTCTTTGGCGAAACATTAAACCGTGAAACTTTTACGTCTCATTGCATAATATACCAAGAAGCGATTTGTGTCCAAACAGGACGAAATAGTTGAGGTTATAAATTTGTTAAGATTTGTAAAAGCATCTTGTTAAAAGTGCTCTACCTTCGTCAATTTAAAGAATTCTTAACGAAATGTTCGGAAGAACAAAAAATCTTGTGGCTCTTTAGAAACGTTGAAATTTTGTAAATTGTAATTTTTGGCTCTTCCGACTCAAAAGGTTGCCGACCCCTGTCTTAGACCACATGGAAATAATTGAACCTAGTGATGTTCACTCTAAAGAAAGTAAACATTTTTTAAAAACTAAATGTAAAAAACACTGGTGACTGGCATTCATGCTGACACTGTATCACTGGCTATGTCATCATTTTCATTTGAACTGTGCTGCACCCTTTAGAAATGAATGCTGAGATAGTATTTACAACACTCAGTGTTTTAATTTTTATATCTACAGTGAAGCTACCGCCGCTGTTATCCATGGAGGTGACCTGAAAAACATGACCCCTGCACAGATAGATTGGGTCTTGTCCTACTTCAAGGAAATAGTCTTTGCTCGTACATCTCCCCAGCAGAAGCTCATCATAGTGGAAGGCTGCCAGAGGCTGGGTCAGATTGTGGCAGTGACTGGCGATGGTGTCAATGATTCCCCTGCATTGAAGAAGGCTGACATTGGTAAGAGTTAATTTAGCAAAATATTAGTGGAATACATGCAAGCAAAATTGAAAATGTGAATGCTTATATTTGCAACCGGTTAGTTCCATACTGTTTTGATTGGGTCTATTTAAATATTATTCAACATGCTTTTTTTTTGTTTGAGGCCTTGTAATCATTTTATGTACCACACCTACCTATGTTTAACACTTGAGAACTTATGAAACAAGTCATTGCTGTAGTCAAAACTACTAAAGATTGTGTGTGACCAACATTTTTGCAGTTTCACTTCCTAACTCTTATACTAGTGCTACAGTCTACTTAAAAATCTCTATTGTTGAAGACTGCTTTGCCTGTGTTAATTTTAATAAATGTGTTATATCTGTTTCAATGTTAGAAATGAATATCTATATGTCTTGTAAAACAAGGACAAAAGATGAAAGTTTTTTCATTTTGATGGAAAGATTTTGTGTGTGAAAGAACCATCTTTGATATCATATGAAATAATGCAATACAAAAGATTCCATTGACATACTAGATTTTTAGTTTTTTAATGACAACCAATGAGAGTAGCTTTGTACTTTCTCTTGCTACATTGAAACTTCAGTTTATTTTTTAAGTCTAGCTCCACAGTATTTACAAGTAAATAAAAGTTAAATTATCCTTTCAGACATTCAATTCATAGGCTAGATGATGTTTATGTCATCTATTTCTTTCACCAATGCTTATTGAATAGGGTGTCATGTGGCCAGCACAACGACCAACTGCCTTACTTTCCCCAACTAAATTCAGTAACCCATTAGAGTTGGTAGACTCAAGGGCGCCTTAAAATTCACAAAATTCTAAATCCGTCTTATCCAAGACACCAGGTTCCAGAAACGCTTAACCACTCAACCCCCACACCCTGTTCAGAACCTACAAAAAGACCAAGTTACTTGACAAACATATTATTTAGTTTTTTATTTGTTTTTTTTTTTAAGGTATTGCCATGGGGATAGCTGGAAGTGATGTCAGCAAGCAAGCAGCAGGCATGATATTACTGGATGATAACTTTGCCTCCATTGTAACTGGTGTGGAAGAAGGGCGACTCATCTTTGACAATCTGAAGAAGTCTATAGCCTACGCCCTGTCTGCCAACATCCCTGAGCTCATACCCTTCCTGATGTACCTCCTGGCTGACATCCCACTTGGTTTGGGTACCATCACCATCCTGTTTATTTGCCTGGGTACTGATATTGTCCCTGCCATATCCCTGGCGTATGAGCTGCCAGAGACAGATATCATGAAGAGGATGCCTCGAAACCCTCAAAAGGATAAGCTGGTCAATGACAGGTAAGTCATTATTTAGTTGCTCCTTTTATTACACGATTAGGAGTTATTTTTTTTGTTTGAGAAATAGGGGGAAGTTTTTACTTAGTAACGATGACATGATAGTTTTAGAAAAAGTAAGAACGAAATACATCCATCCCAGTGGCGCTACAGCCCATGGAGGGCTCTGACCTGCATCAACACATCCTTCCATTGAGCTCTCTCCTGGGCCTTTCATCTCCACGCCCTAACCCCAAGCTGTTGCAGATCTGCTTCCACATTATCAATCCATCGCATTTGGGGTCTGTCTTTGAATGAAATGGCTAGAAGTAACGGTTCCCTTCATGATTATTAAATGTTTTTGTTCACCAGCTCTGTTTGTTCACCAGCTCTATTGTTTGTTCACCAGCTCTATTTGTTCACC
>JADKLZ010059303.1:0-16189 GCA_021533235.1 Biomphalaria straminea | reverse complement strand
GTGCTGAGTTGTATGTGCTGAGTTGTATGTGCTGAGTTGTATGTGCTTACTCAACAGCAGCATGGAAACCTTTTATCAGGTACTCTCCATTCCCTGACCATCATACCATCATTTCCACAAGAAATTAAACTTGAGAAAACTAAACATGCTATAACATGAAAGATATGCAGCAGTGAAAATAGCTTTTAAAGCAAAACCTTCATTTACAAAGTCTGTAACTATAACAATGGTTTCTTATTTTGCTCAGATTATAGTTACTAACATGAATGCTATTTAGGTGTGAGTTAAAAGATTTCATGAAATTAGAATACAAAGCTAAACATGACAGCTAAATTCAAAACTCTTTTTTTTTTTTTTTTTTTTTTTTCAATTTTATTTATGCTGCATGTTATCACTTGTAGAAAACAATGTTAGCTAGTCTGGTGTCCACTTTAAAATGTCAAATACTTTTGAAATGGCTGAATGTACTCTGTTGACTGACAGGTTGATCAGCGTCTCCTATGGCCAAATTGGCATCATGGAATCTTTTGCTGGCTTTTTTACATACTTTGTAGTCATGGCTGAAAATGGGTTCTGGATGAGCCGCTTGGTGGGCATACGAAAAGAATGGGACTCTAAAGCTGTCAATAGCTTGGAAGACTCGTATGGTCAGCAATGGGTAAGTGGTTTCTTTGATGTATTGTGTCAAATTCTGTTTTGAAGCTAAAACTTAGCTTATGGGCTAAAAAAATGTTTTCCATTTGAGACCAGTCAGCTGTGGAGATTGTCTGAAGCTCATCTGATTGTGAGAAAATTTGAATTCAAATTTCAAAGAAAAAAATTATTTTTGAAAATGTAATTGATGCTGGTCTATGATTTAGTTCTGAAAATGTAATTGATGCTGGTCAATGATTTTCTACAGCTAATCTAAATTTTTGTTAAGAAAAAAAAAGTTTATCCTGACACTTTCCACAATACAAACAATCAGTTATGTTCATTTCTTAAAAACACTTTCTGCTAAGGATTAGTTATAAATACAAAACAGTGCATCCATCCATCTTTCTGTTCCAGTAGTGCTACAGCCCTGGCTGGTTGAAACACATTTTTCTCAACTGAGCTTGTTGTCTTGACCAATAAAAAAAAAAATTTCATTATTTGTATAGAATGAAATGCTATTAAATTTCCTAAATATTTGTTTGGTAACATCCTGTAAACATTAAAATTGCTGTCTTTTTTTTTTCCCACTAACATGCTGTATATATTAAAATTGCTATGTCTGTTTTACTCCTAATATTACAGACCTATGCCCAACGCAAGAACCTTGAAGTCACTTGCTACGCTGCTTTCTTTGTGTCTATAGTAGTTTGCCAGTGGGCAGATCTAGTCATTCGTAAAACTCGAAGTCTTTCCATTTTGGAGCATGGCATGAAGTAAGTCATGACAAAGGCTGTGCTGCTGTAGTTTTTAAATCCTATCACCTTGTCCTGTGTCTTAACTCTTTCTCTCTGTAATTATTGTCCTCATTTTGATAGTAATATTTTTTCTTGCTCATTAGTATTTCACTATCCAGTTCTGATCAAATTTTTGTTGTTTGTTTATTAGAAAATGTTATATCTGGTATGGAATTATAGGAGAATGCATGCTTTTTTTTTTTTACACAAGACAAATTCAAGTTTATAAATTCAATGGTGCAATAAACGTTGGCATTCTCGATTAGGAGAGAGAGAGTTAATGCATTTCTAGTATTTCTTAGGGTTAAGGATTAATGCCATTTTTTTTCTTAGCCTAGCATTAAAGACATTGTCATCCCATTAGCAACCATGTATGCCTAGTAATGAAATAATATCAGGTGGCCGAGCCTTGCTCGGTTAAATAAATGCCCTGCCCAGCCTGACTGTCGGACAATAAGAAGTTCATACTGGCTTTTGCCATACATCCATCCCAGTGGTGCTACAGCCCGTGGTCTGCTTTTAGTTTTACACATCCCTTCATTCATATCTCTAAACGCGTTCTTGTTTGCAAAGAAATATTTTAGTGTACTACGGTAAGCTTAGTGACGTAAGCAGCGTTTTTCCCGTAACGTCATGGAAAACTTTCATTCATAAATTACTCAAGCCAAAATTAATTTTACGAGACATTTTATATATCGAAATAACGGTCGAACTCAAGTTTTCCCGATGTGGCCAATGAGCTGAGAATTTTTTTCTCACTAATATGCAGATACGTTGAAATTTTAAAGAAAATCGTTAGAGCCGTTTTCGAAATCAAACTTTAGATAAAATTTTCAAAAGAAAAAAAATACTTTTAAAGGTTACATCATCATAATTTCTAAACAGGTGCTGGTCAAATTAGTAAAATGATGAGTTTCTTGTTTTAAAGTCTCTTTAAAAAAAAAATTATAATCTTCAAAATTGGTCTTTTTATCATGTCTATTAACTCCCTTTAGGTTGTTTACCAAAAGAATGCTGTACAATTTCATTGTTGTATGCTTGCTTATTAAATTACTTGATTCTTACAGCAACCACTATCTGACCTTTGGGATTCTGTTTGAGACCGCATTGGCTGCACTTCTGTGTTACTGCCCAGGCTTAAATTCTGCCCTAGAAATGGCACCATTGAGGTACTTTTATTGTGAATGTTTCTCAGTTTTCTTTGAGCTCCCATCGCATTTTTTGTAACTATCTAAAAAAAATAAAGTTCCCCTTTCAGACCTTTTGGTCTATAGGGCAGATGATGGAAAGCTCATCTGATTCTGTGGCCTACAGTTAACGAGGGAGTCGTGTTGCCAGCACAAGGACCAACCACCTTTACTTTTCCCCAACAAATGCCAGGTACCCATTAGAGCTGGGTGGACTCAGAGGCGCCCAAGGATCCCGAAATAAAAATCCCAGTCTTCACCTGGATTTGAACCTGGGACCCCAGGTTCAGAAGCTAAGCGCTTTATCGCTCAGCCACTGTGCCTCCTGCTTTTAACTATATACTATAGTATATAGCCTACAGCAGTGCTAACCATTATCTCTGTATCGTTATTATTTTTAAAAAGTTCTTTACTTTTCATATTTATTTAATATCTATATCTGTGTTGGAGACATGATTACTATTAAACTATTTTATCATTTTGATCATATAAATACCTGCCACAGACACGACCTCCTTTGCCTTATTTATAAGTTAGAATTAGTTGGAATTTTTTCTATAGTCACCCTAACTTTTAGCATGGCATTGGAACAAGTAACTTTTAACATGGTTGTTGAACCACTAACTTAAGCATGACATTTAAATCACTTGCTTTAGCATGACATTTGAATCATTTACTTTGGCATGACATTTGAATCATTTACTTTGGCATGACATTTGAATCATTTACTTTGGCATGACATTTGAATCATTTACTTTGGCATGACATTTGAATCATTTACTTTGACATGACATTTGAATCATTTAATTACTTTGGAATGACATTTGAATCATTTAATTACTTTGGCCTGACATTTGAATCACCTTATTACTTTGGCATGACATTTGAATCACTTACTTTAGCATGACATTTGAACCATATTTAAGCATGGCTTTTGAATAATATATTTAAGCATGGCATTTCAATAATATATTTATCATGGCATGACATTTGAATCACTTTCAGATTCACCTGGTGGCTGTGTGCCTTGCCCTATTGCCTCCTTATCTTTGTGTATGATGAGGGACGCAGGTTTTTAATCAGGCGCTATCCAGGAGGATTCATGGAAAGGGAGACCTACTTCTAGCACTTCTTGTCTGCCCTGGGCAGACATGTTAGTATTAGCAGGATAGTACAATTATACTCATATCATAAACTCAAAAGTTATTTGGGGAGTAAATATATATGTATAACATTATGCAGCTGATAAAGTTATATACTTTGAAATGATTCATAATGTGTAGCAATGCAATGGTTTGTATGTACTGTTGTGATATTTGTGCACAAGTAATATGATTGCATGATTGGTTCTGTTAGCAGATTCCCCTAAATTGTTGAAACTGGGGGAGTGATAGGGGGGGGGGATGATAGATGATGCAGTTTGCTAGGTGAAAGCACTTTGAAGACAAGACTTGTATTAAGTAACCTCTTAAAGAGCTGAATGTCATCCATCTAAATGCCCCGCCCCACCCCTAACAGAAAATTGACCTCAATATTTTTCTTTATTTCTTTTTTGTAATTTATACTACCAATTTCCTTTCACTGGTTGTTAGTCAGAAGTAGAGTGTGCTTGCTGAAGAAATGCATGTCATTTGTTTTGATTACCATGTAGTGTTTTGTTTTTTTAAATGTTACCTGTTACCTATCCCTTAGTCTGGTGGACCCTTGGGGCACCAAGCAAGACTTGCAGACCGTCCTTCTCAATTCCTCTCTATCCTTAGCCCTGATTAGAACTTCTTTCATTGGTAGGCCCGTCCATTCTTTTATGTTGTCTTCCCATCGCTTTCTCTGTCTGCCTCTTCTTCTTTTTCCTGGTACTGTTCCCTGGAGGAAGGTCTTTGCGAGCCACGAAGATCTTGTTATATGGCCATAGGTTTTTAGCTTGTGTTTTTTCACAGTAGTTAGCAGGTCATCATTTTTTAATGAAATGGTTTTAATAAAAATGGTATGCTGTGTGTTCTGGTGGTGCCAGGTTTTAAATGTACGGTAGCTACTTTTTGTAAGTAAAGTTCTGAATGTTTCTTTAAAATTGTGAGTTTGTTATGAAATAATGTATGCTTAAATGCTTAAATTTTTGGTGTGTATGGCTTAAGTGACACAATTTATTTTTCTTTGGCATTTTAACATTTTTTACAAAGTTTGTTTTAGCCTTGACCTTTAGCCCCCATACTACTTTTGTTGAATGTTCTAAAATATTTTTTTAAAAATTAACATAATGTAGAACACGAGCATTTTTCCAACAAATATTGTTTCTTTTATGGTAAGCATTTAATTTTATCATTTGCATTTGGTTTAACTATCAAAACATGAAATGAATCCGGATTTGAGCTGATATTAGATAACATCTGCATTTATTAAATAGTCAAAACTTTTGTTTCCTGCTTATAATTCAAGTTTTTTTTTTATTTAAGTTTTTTGTTTGAGTGAGGTTTATTAAGTTTTTTAAACTATATATGCAAGGTCATTCCTAGATAACTTCCAATGATATTGCCACTAGTCCATTCCAAACACAATGTAGCCTTGACAAAATGACCTGCTCATGCCTAATATGTAATAATCTAGAATTGATGAACCAAATCTCTTTTCAAGCTGTGCACGTTTTTTTTAAACTAAGTCGAAGGTTTTCGCCTTTTTCATTTGCATTTAGCTTTAAATTGTATTTTTTGTTTGCAAGTTCTGCAGTCCAGTTTTGTAAATAGATTTTTACACATTTTTTTGTATTTACCTTTTAGAAAATTGTTACTTGTCTTTTAATGTTCATTAAATGTACTTTGACTAAAGCCGTCTAAATAGTGTTGTCTTTACCATTCTTTCTGTTATTGTATCATGATTGAGCAGTTTTGGATGCCATTAATGTGAGTAGTGTAGAAGCTGTCTTGCATTGTGAAATTCAATTAAGCTCTTTCTCTTTACAGTACCGACATTTTTGAGTTGGCAATAGTGATCTTTCAGTATATCGTACTACGGTACTAAGTTTATCTAAAAAAAAATAATTTTTCTTCAATCCTCCCCAAAATGTTTCCATATTACATTCTTTGAATTACTGTATGTACAAACACTCTGAAGTATAACTTCTAAGTTAAACACTTAAGCCTCCATTTATGAAAATCCGAACTGGTGTTCAGTTTAGGTACTAAGAATTTGAATAATTATACTAGCAGTTTACAACTTTAAAAAAAAAAAAATTTTTCATCTCTAATTTTTAAAGTTGAGATGCATATCATGAAAGCCAATTTTCATTTGACCGGGCCTCTCCATAATCTATTGACTACAGAGATTGAGAGGGATCTGTCAGCGGACATTCGTGAACCGTGGTCTACTCACAATCTGTTCAGACACTCAGACTGATCCCTTCAACCCGATACCTTGTTTTAATGGGGCCTATCAACCTTGCTTTAAATGGGCCTATCAATCACGTGAACACCATCACAATTCACCTCCTTTCCTTTTTCTTTCTCAATATACAAGTGGGGGGGGGGCTATAGTTGCATAACAAAGAATGGGAACTTTCTAACATCAGTTTATGCGAGACGGGGTCAGTCAATTTAATATCATGTACAGCAATATTAATTTCATCTATGTAGGCCTAATTACACGGAACCATCAAATACAGGAGGTTTCATCTTTCCATGCATTTCAGGTAACACTGATCCAGTAGTAGTCACCGTCACCGGCGCCCTGCTGAGCCCTTCTCTAACCTGAACTCTGAACCTTCAATTCTGCTTTTTCTATGTCGACTCTCTGGTTCATCTTTCCTCAATTGTGGTTATTTTCTGGTTCACTGATACTAATTCAGTCCTGATCCCTGTATCCATTGTGTCTATTTTGTCCTGCATTGTTCTAATCCCTATATCAAGTGTATCCATCTTTTCCTGATTCCTACCTAGGAGTTCAGTTATATCTGGCCCCACCTCGAATTGTTAACTGTCCGGGTCTTCTTCTTCCTCAATCAGGGCCTGTCGGAGCCTAGCTGTAAGCGTCTCCTTATTACCCCCAATCTTCAGACTTTGATCCCGCAGCTCTTGTTTAATTTCTTTCACCGAGAGCTGATCTAGCTGCTTCATAACGGAAGTCATTACTTAAACACCTCCCGTTGAGTTGCCTATAATCCTCACTTCTGACACCAATGTAATATTTTACATTAATCAACTCAACGGTGAGGGAAAAAAATAATAATACAAGTTTAATCGAAATAGATTGCAACACAAGGCTGATATCAACAACCATCTTTTCATGAAGTCTCGTTTCCTGTTCTCTTTTTTTAAACTATTGTCATAACAGTGTTTTATAGTTCACAGATTCGCACCATTATTGTGGTGCGGAAACAGAGATACAACAATCAAAATATATAATCCTCAAAGTAAAAGGTCAAACGAGCAACAAGTAAATAGGGAAGATCCCATGGCGCAGCACGCGGTGTGAATGGAAATTGGTGCATCCCAATCCGCACTATTTTGTGAATGAATGAAAGTGGCGTAAAGTGGTGTTTATATAATTCTCTTCTTCTCAATTTTTGTAATAATATTAAAAGTATTTCCAGATTATTGTGTCGTTAGACTATTGAAACTAGAACAACAATACACAGAGTCTACTCTCAGGTTTGACTTTAAAAGTACTTTAATTAATATCACAAAATTACGCACATTCGTTCATTAGACATGATTACGAAAGGTATCTAATCTCTCTATTCCTAGATCTTGGTCTAGATCTAAAAATCGAATTCAACTCTATAAGATTATAGAACTTCTCTTCGCAGAGATAGTTTTATGCTTTAGCACATGAACATACTAACTATAGTCCATTTAATCAAATTAACATTCAAATTTGTTTTTTTAAAGCCATGTTACATGAGAGCAGCTATATTCTTAATATCGCGTAAATTAAGGTCAATTAGCCATTTTTTAGCTCCATTCATAGTATTTTTCATTCATGAATTCACGCATGGAAGATCCCATGGCGCAGCATGGTGTGAATGGCAAATAATATAGCCAAATCCTCACTATTTTCATTCACAAAATAGCATAGCATATTTTTTTTTACTTTAAAAAGATTTTAATAATGTCTGGAAATTTCCAGGACTTTTTCAACCGGCGGCATAGTATTTAATAACATTTCAGGAGATTTCCAGGGGGCTCCTGGTAAATCAAGAGGTCGCGGGAAATCTGTTATGTTTTATAAAATGGTTCAATTTTATAATTTATACACCTAAAAATTAGCACGGGTCAAAAGAAAGTTCGGGACCCACTGTGGTTGCATATGTTGTAGTATTTTTTATTCATGATTTGACTTATGTTATAACAACTAAATGGGAAGATCCCATGGCGCAGCATGGTGTGAATGGAAATGGTGTATCCAAATCCGCACTATTTTCATTCACAAAATAGCATAGACATAAATAAATACAGACTGGAAAAAGGAATTAACTTCATGTAACTTGATTTAATAATTTATACACCTAAAAAATTAGCACGGGTCCAATGAAAGTGCGGGACCCACTGCGGTCGCATATGTTGCAGTGCCTAAGTCCTGCCCTGTAAACTAGCGGCGTATGCTATGCCGCCGGTCGACTAGTATATATATATATATTTCTTCTACTTACAGCGCTCCGGAGGGTATCTAGGAGTTGGTTTTCCGTGCTGCCTTTATGCACTCAGCAAATACAACTCTGCCCGAGTTGGGTGTCGAACCTCAAGCCAAGCCAAGTTCAAGTGCACTTTGCCTCTCGACCACGCTTCCCACTATCTGATCACTTCAACATGATATGTTGTTTTACTGGGGCCTCGCATGAACACCATCACATAATTCATCCCCTCCCTTTATCTTTCTCAATATTTAAGTGGCGGAGCCTAAGCCTATACAATATTTAAACGTAGATATACATTCAGCATTTTGAGTTACTAAGTTGGAATTGCATAACCCGTTATGACAAAGAGTTGGACAATTTTCTAACATTCTGTTGTGAGACACGGGGTTAATAAATTCAATATCATGTACAGCAATGGTAATTACATCTATGGTTTGATGATTAGGTCGAAAAGATCGAAAGTTAGTCATGCGTCTCGGTGTAAATGTCTACATTTTATGGCTAGTGTAATAGATCAACACGCACGCACATATATAATTACTACTTACCCGGTGTCAGAGATTACAGGCAGGAGACAGCTCGAGCGTATATTGTTTGCTTGAGTTCATGCTCCTAATCATGCAGGGCTCTCAATTACCCAAAACTGTTGTTGACAATGCAAGCATCAAAGCTGTTCATCTTTTACATCTTTTCATCTTTTCTCAACTCTATCCTTCCCCAATCCCTCCCTCCCAATCCCTTTTACAATCATTAAAATCGTGGGGGGGGGGGATGGGGCGAGAACGCGTCGGTGTGAAGCCAGTGCGGCAGAGCGTAGCGATGCTCTCTCGCTGGGCTTGGCCACTCATCCAGCCTGGGTAATGAAATGTTGACGCTCAACTCTGAATTTTGGCTCAGTCTAGTGGCAAGAGTATAGGACACCCACTGTTTCATTAGTTGTTTTTTTTTCTTTAATCAATTCTCTATTAGCATTCTACGTTCCTTGTGATCTAGTAAATAATTGATGTGGTGATGCACATTTCTCACCTCCAAATCGATGCAATTGTAATGTGGGTTTATTTTATATGTTGTTTATAAAGCTTTAAAAAAAAGTATGTATAAATACCCATGAATCATTCTTTAAAACAGAATTCAGCATATGTATTTATGCAGCATATATCCACGAAAATACTGCATATTTTTTAAACAATCTGAATGTAGCTTTTCAAAGCAAGTAAATTGTATTCAAATGTCCCTAAACTGTAAATATCAGTGTCGGCCACTAAGTATATTGTTATAATTTACGATAAAAATATATATATAATAGAGAATATAGATTTATAGAGATTTATATACAATGTATTATGGTTTTATACTTAACAAGGGGCGAGTACTAGATGTACAACACCCAGATATATTTTTTCTAGAGTTACAGATCTTATCACTGTGTGTTGAAGTTATTAATCTTAGCTATTTATATTGTCTAGTTAATTGCGTCGCTGCTAATGCTTCGATTGCATAAAAATTGAATTTACCATAGTTAAGCAGTCAGAAGACGGACAATTGTGATAGCTCCACGTTCTTAGCAACCATGAGTGTCAGCCAAATCGACATGACCAGCACGCAGGTCACCATGTCCACCAAGTCCCCCCAGACGACAACGACGTCATCTCCGCCGCTGATGAGCAAGCAGGTAGAGATGTTGTTCACGGTGGTGAATGTGGTGGTGTTGTCGGAGCTGGTGTCGCTGCTGGGTATCTTTACCAACGCCGTCACCATGGCGGTGCTGTACAGGCAGGGCTTTAAGCGAACTATCAACATTAGTCTTATGGCAATGGCGTTGTCAGACTTCTTGTCTCTGGTGTCTCTAGCCTGTCTGTGTGTTGGCAACAATCCTTGGTTGATTGACTCCAACGTGCCGTTTGATCCTATTGGGGTAAGTATTTTATCAATACCCCTGGTATATTCAATACTTTATATAATACCATAGTCTATTTAGGTCTATAGCTATATACCTAATTGTTTCATATGGAAGTCAAAACCTTAATCCCTATTCAAGTCAGAACCTAGTGGCGGGCTGAGGACTCAAACGATTTTTTATAGAAATGTGACAGTTGATGTGTGTGTACTCTTCAGAGAAGAAGTACTAGTTCGTTGACCACATTGGGAAAACTCTAGTTTTACCTTTATCATTTTTTAAACAAAAAAATGAGATAAATTTAAATTTGGCTAGAGATCTAGATCTAGATCAACTTCGGTTTTTGAAAGGACTAACGCGTTTTGAAAGGACTATCGCTTTCGGCATTATTGATTCAGGGAGTTTAATAAATAAATGTTCAGGGAAATTGTGCGCATAGTCTTCTAAGTCTAAATCTAAATGCTAATCATTGGATTATTATAAAGTGTTCTATATCTTAGGGACCTGCGAATCAGGAAATTTTTTTCGAATCGAATATCGAATCGAATATCAGAAAATATTCGAATTTCGAATCGAATTCGAATCGAATATTCTTGAAAAAACTTGACAACCAACAAGTGTAAAATAAAACTTCAAATTCAAAATTTTTATTATATTTATGTAATAGCCTACTTAAACACAAAAAGTTAGCAATAATTAAATTGCAAAGCAGGCCTTTTAAAAAAGTAGATCTTTATTTATTTTGGCCCAAATCAAAGTTTCAGCATTATTTCCCGAGAGATTGTGACGATGGTCAGTAATAATTTGTCCTCCAACTGAATTAACTCTTTCTGAAGAACAATTTGTTGCCTGAATTGCAAGCAAATTCCTAGCTGCTCTGGCCAAAAGTGGAAAAATATTAATACTTTCTTTCCAAAACTGAAGAGGATCACTGTTTCGATCTACAACTGCTTGCTTTGAATAGAAACTGACTTCATCCTTAATTTGCTCAGAAATGGTGGAAATTTTATTGATTCTGGTATCTCCTTGAGCATCATGACTTTCTTGAACATTGAATCCATAAGGCTTCCTCTATTCCTGTCTTGAACAAGACTTTCACGTGGCAATTCATCAGAATTTTTACCAATTTTGCTTTTTTTGGAAAATATTCGAAGATTCGAAGATTTAAAAATAATTTCGAATCGAATTCGAATATTCTTTTTATATTCGAATTCGAATCGAATATCGAATATTCGCAGGTCCCTACTATATCTATACATTCGCTTAACCAGGGTTCTTTATCGCGGAGAAGGGGGGCGGTGTTAAAAAATATTCCATCTTCCATTCATTAATTTTTACAATAACAATAAGGTGAAATTCTCCGAGTGCGAGCATCAAGGAAGAATGCACTGTTAATATAACTAACCTACAAATGACTCTCCGAAACAGAGTCGGAAAAAAAAAAGGATTAGCCAACTTGCTTTAACTGACATATATCTAGAAAAAAGCACCTGGCTGCTTCCGGGTGAGACAGCTGACGAAGGTCAGACATTCGAGAACAAACGGAAATCCGTTGACGGTGAAAAGAGAACTAAAATCGACCACCAGCGGATATAACGGTTATGTCTGCACTGAATGTATGTTTAATGTTCTACGTGTTACGGTAGGGTATGCATCCTTGACCTTCGAGACGACCTAACGACAGTCCAGCGCGCATACCGCACGACCAAGGAGCCATCCTGTAGGTCTTAGTTGGGACTGCGTAGCCACGAGAAATACTGCTCTCCTCAATATAATCTTTGAACTTGAAGACAAGTCTTAGTATTTCTTTTAATACTCCTCACACTTTTTTTTAGGTGTCTGGCAATTATATTTAAGTCTTTCCTTTAATAGTCAGTTATAAACCATTTAGTCATTAATAAATGATTTTTTTTTGTTCTCAGGTCTTTTACTTAACAACAGGTTGGCCCAATACAGCCTTTGCACGGGTCACAGGTTGGATCACAGCCTTCATTGCCGTCGAGAGATGCCTGTGCGTCGCCTTGCCTCTAAAGATCCACAACCTGCTCACCAGGGGGCGCTGCCTGTTTGTGATCATTGCCATCTACATCGGCGTGATCGCTGGGGTAGTTCCTATCTACTTCACAGCGGCGCTGGATTACAACAAGTTCGATGCGGCCAAAAATCGAAGCATCGTTGGGTTGAGCCTGATCGGCATAAACAGAGACCAGATCAAAGCCGTGGCGCTCGGAATAAACAACGTGTTCTCTCCCTTTACCAGTTTCGGCCTGATCATCATCTGCACGGCCTTACTCGTGGCCAAACTGAACAGCAAAGCGAAATGGAGGAAGAGCGTAACCAGGGACGCCAAGATCATTAAAAAAGCTGCGCGGAAAGAGAAAATATCGCCAAGTTTCGCCGTGGAGAAGCAAATAGTTTTGGTGGAAGAGAATTACCAGACGGATCCGGAAAACGAAAGTCCTGAAAAAACAAAAGATGTGTCCAGCGCCAAAGACACAAAGGTCATCAAATTAGTGGTGGCCATTTCGTCCATCTACATCGTCAGCTCCATCCCCGCGGTCATTCATTACATGTGGATGATTCTGGACTCCCAGTATACCGTGGTGGGGAGACAGAGTAGCGTCCACTTGGCCGTGGCTGGGGTAACCTTCCTTTTCCAGGCCACCAACTCCAGTGTGAGCCTGTTCGTCTATCTGTACATGAGCACCAGCTTCCAGGAAGTCTTCTACACCTTGGTTATTTTTAAAAGCTGCCAGAGAAGAACGCCATGATTTACATTGGAATACGGCCTCGTTTTCAAAAAGAGGCAAATATGTTTATAAACATAATAAATAGTCGAGAGCCTTTTTTTAAATTTAAAGCATTTACGAATTCATTCTTATTTTTAGTATTATTATTACATAAAAGACTCTTCCTTGTCATCATGTAACTGATAATTTCTAACGCTAAACTAAACTATATCAAATTTTTTGTTCTCCTGCTTGTCCACAAAGACATTTCTAATATATAAAGAAATAGGCCTACATTAGTTTAATTGTATCAAGTGCATACAAATGACTATACTGTATTTCTTTTAAAAGAAATTTCTATAAATCAAATAAGAACATAAAACTAAAATGTTATTTAACCTTGGTTAGGCGCATTGACAAGACTTCGGCAGCTTATGGCATGCAAATAAATGCAGAAAAAACCGAAATCATGACCAATAGTCAACAGGGCTTTACAAAGGCCATCAGTATTGGAGGCGAAAAGCTAACTAGCGTTAGCAGCTTTAAATACCTCGGAGCTATTGTCTCGGATGAGGAAACAAAGCCCGAACTAATGGTCCGAATAGAACAGTCCACAGCGGCCCTTTCTAAACTCAAGTTGATATGGAAAGACAAAGGCTTAGCCCTCGGCACCAAAATCAGACTGATGCGCTCCCTGGCCATGGCCACATTTCTATATGCTTGTGAGTCTTGGACGCTGACTGCAGAGCTAGAGAGGAGGATCCTAGCAATGGAAATGAGATGTTACAGAAGGATCCTAGGCATCACATTTAAAGACCTCATCACAAATCAAGAGATTAGAGACAGGGTTACGGCAGCGATCGGACCCCATGATGACCTGCTAAATACTGTGAAGAGACGAAAGCTCAAAATGTATGGCCATGTAACAAGATCTTCGGGACTCGCAAAGACCTTCCTCCAGGGAATAGTACCAGGAAAAAGAAAAAGAGGCAGACAGAGAAAGCGGTGGGAAGACAACATCAAAGAATGGACAGGCCTACCATTGAACGAGGTTTTAATCAGGGCAAAGGATAGAGAGGAATGGAGAAAGATGGTCCACAAGTCTTGCTTGGAGCCCCAACGGTCCACCAGACTAAGGGAAAGGTAACAGGTAGGCCTATAATAGAATATGCATCCTCTGTTTGGGACCCCTCAACTCAAGAAAATATTAAGAAACTAGAACAGACACAAAATAAAGCAGTGAGATTCATAACAAATGAATATTCACAATTTGACTAGAGTAACACGTTTAGTAAAATCACTAAATTTAGAAAGCCTTCAGGACAGAAGACTTAAAAGTAAAGTAGCAATAATAATAAATGTTGGGAAAAAAAAGACACCTGTTGACACTATTTGCCAATCAAATATATTAATTTATGTATTAACAAACAAATTTCAGACACCCGTTTGCCCCCCCCCCCCTAAGTGGGGGCCCGAGGGGATTTTCAAAAGCTCCCCTTCCCTCCTCCCTCCTTATCTACGCCACTGTAGCAATTATACATAAAACACTGAACCATAATCTTCAAATTCAAAAACAAAATTTAATAAAATTCTCAGAAAGACACAAAGAAAAATGCACATCGTTCCATATGCTAAGACAACTTTGTACAAAAGCTCCTTCCACCCTAGCGCTATTAGAGCATGGAATGGATTGCCTGCGCTAGCCAGGAAAACCAGTGACTAGGCAGAATTGAAGTCATTGGTTAATATGCATGACTGAATGCATGACGCGTAGGACGTAGTCATCTTCTTTTTTTGAAGTAACGTCTGTATTGTATACGATAAGATAAGAAAAAATCTAATTGTTTCAATAATTTCTGCATGTCATTTCTATTTTTAGTCCAAACTTTGCATTTACGAATAACAAAGAAATGAACTTATAAGATTTTCTAACTTTTGGAATTTTAGGTCCCTGATCCACTTCATAAAACTGACAAGTGGAAAGTGAGGTTAGTCTTTATGATGTCAACATGACATCTGCGTTAATCGTCGGCCTTGAGCGATGGTGTCATGTGGCCAGCGCATATAGAGTTGGGCGTCCTAAAATTTAAAACGTCCGGTCTTTACTCGGAGTTTGGAAGCCAAACGCTTTACCAACCAGGCTAAGTTGATTTTATTTTCAATACCTTCGCTTCCTTATATCAAGAGTGCAGTTTTTGCATTTAAAAGAGTATCAATAACATCTTAATAAATGCCCAGTGCACTATTCCACGGTCTACCAGTGTCCCCAAAACGTGGGATGTATCCAAGGTCGGTCCTAGCAGTTGCGGGGCCCTATGCGCGGGGCCTAGTTTGTGTGGAATGAGGATAATAAGTGACAATTAAGAATTTGTATAAGAAAAAAAAATCAACTTTGAATTTGTTCATTCTTTACTAAGTTACAAATTGCGACCTGTAGGCCTACATTACAAACATTGTAAACAATAACATATTTATATGCCAGTGACTTTAAAAGTAAATAAAGTATTGGAACTTCCGGTTGAGGTAAAAATTCGCCCGATTATTACATTTTACTACATGAAAACTTTTATCGCGTGTAGGATTGGCGTTTTCCGCAATGAATAACACCCACAAATGACAATTTTGTCTATTTTTTCTTGAGATTTTAAAGAGTTTTTCAGGAGATTTTAATAAATTCAGGAGATTTTTTCGTATATATTTTGTAATTTAATAATTACACCTTGAATTAGCGCGGGGCCTATGAAAGCGCGGGGCCCGCTGCGACCGCACAGGCTGCAGTGGCCTAAGACCAGCCCTGGATGTATCCGATCCCGTCAGAGGCTTAGCTAGGTTGGGGGGAGGATGGGGAGAATTTGAAAATCTCCCCCGGGTCCCAAATTGAAAGGGGTCCCCAAATGGGTGTTTTTACATTAAATGTTAAATATTACGCAGAATGCAGAAGCCCACATAAGAACGAGCCCCCCACCCCAAACGATGGAAAATTCCTAGCTACGCCTCTGGATCCCAAATCTATTCACATTTGAGTGAACCATGTATTTGTTTTTAAATCAGACGACACAGGTCAACCAGAGTTGACCTGAAAACCTCGGTTTACGTTTAAGCAAGAACCCTTGAGAAAGGGAATGTGAGTAGACTAAATCAGTGATGTCCAGTCCAAACTTTGGGCCGCCAGTCGTAAGCCGCCATTGTCACGAATATATTCTGCCTCTGGAAACTTCTGAATACAGACCATAATTCATTTGGACATTTTTAATGTGATGCGGCTATCAAACGCTGATATACATGGCCCTTAAGGATGAAAATATACATGGCCCTTAAGGATG
>JADKLZ010059302.1:0-16194 GCA_021533235.1 Biomphalaria straminea | reverse complement strand
GTGCTGAGTTGTATGTGCTGAGTTGTATGTGCTGAGTTGTATGTGCTTACTCAACAGCAGCATGGAAACCTTTTATCAGGTACTCTCCATTCCCTGACCATCATACCATCATTTCCACAAGAAATTAAACTTGAGAAAACTAAACATGCTATAACATGAAAGATATGCAGCAGTGAAAATAGCTTTTAAAGCAAAACCTTCATTTACAAAGTCTGTAACTATAACAATGGTTTCTTATTTTGCTCAGATTATAGTTACTAACATGAATGCTATTTAGGTGTGAGTTAAAAGATTTCATGAAATTAGAATACAAAGCTAAACATGACAGCTAAATTCAAAACTCTTTTTTTTTTTTTTTTTTTTTTTTCAATTTTATTTATGCTGCATGTTATCACTTGTAGAAAACAATGTTAGCTAGTCTGGTGTCCACTTTAAAATGTCAAATACTTTTGAAATGGCTGAATGTACTCTGTTGACTGACAGGTTGATCAGCGTCTCCTATGGCCAAATTGGCATCATGGAATCTTTTGCTGGCTTTTTTACATACTTTGTAGTCATGGCTGAAAATGGGTTCTGGATGAGCCGCTTGGTGGGCATACGAAAAGAATGGGACTCTAAAGCTGTCAATAGCTTGGAAGACTCGTATGGTCAGCAATGGGTAAGTGGTTTCTTTGATGTATTGTGTCAAATTCTGTTTTGAAGCTAAAACTTAGCTTATGGGCTAAAAAAATGTTTTCCATTTGAGACCAGTCAGCTGTGGAGATTGTCTGAAGCTCATCTGATTGTGAGAAAATTTGAATTCAAATTTCAAAGAAAAAAATTATTTTTGAAAATGTAATTGATGCTGGTCTATGATTTAGTTCTGAAAATGTAATTGATGCTGGTCAATGATTTTCTACAGCTAATCTAAATTTTTGTTAAGAAAAAAAAAGTTTATCCTGACACTTTCCACAATACAAACAATCAGTTATGTTCATTTCTTAAAAACACTTTCTGCTAAGGATTAGTTATAAATACAAAACAGTGCATCCATCCATCTTTCTGTTCCAGTAGTGCTACAGCCCTGGCTGGTTGAAACACATTTTTCTCAACTGAGCTTGTTGTCTTGACCAATAAAAAAAAAAAATTTCATTATTTGTATAGAATGAAATGCTATTAAATTTCCTAAATATTTGTTTGGTAACATCCTGTAAACATTAAAATTGCTGTCTTTTTTTTTTCCCACTAACATGCTGTATATATTAAAATTGCTATGTCTGTTTTACTCCTAATATTACAGACCTATGCCCAACGCAAGAACCTTGAAGTCACTTGCTACGCTGCTTTCTTTGTGTCTATAGTAGTTTGCCAGTGGGCAGATCTAGTCATTCGTAAAACTCGAAGTCTTTCCATTTTGGAGCATGGCATGAAGTAAGTCATGACAAAGGCTGTGCTGCTGTAGTTTTTAAATCCTATCACCTTGTCCTGTGTCTTAACTCTTTCTCTCTGTAATTATTGTCCTCATTTTGATAGTAATATTTTTTCTTGCTCATTAGTATTTCACTATCCAGTTCTGATCAAATTTTTGTTGTTTGTTTATTAGAAAATGTTATATCTGGTATGGAATTATAGGAGAATGCATGCTTTTTTTTTTTTACACAAGACAAATTCAAGTTTATAAATTCAATGGTGCAATAAACGTTGGCATTCTCGATTAGGAGAGAGAGAGTTAATGCATTTCTAGTATTTCTTAGGGTTAAGGATTAATGCCATTTTTTTTCTTAGCCTAGCATTAAAGACATTGTCATCCCATTAGCAACCATGTATGCCTAGTAATGAAATAATATCAGGTGGCCGAGCCTTGCTCGGTTAAATAAATGCCCTGCCCAGCCTGACTGTCGGACAATAAGAAGTTCATACTGGCTTTTGCCATACATCCATCCCAGTGGTGCTACAGCCCGTGGTCTGCTTTTAGTTTTACACATCCCTTCATTCATATCTCTAAACGCGTTCTTGTTTGCAAAGAAATATTTTAGTGTACTACGGTAAGCTTAGTGACGTAAGCAGCGTTTTTCCCGTAACGTCATGGAAAACTTTCATTCATAAATTACTCAAGCCAAAATTAATTTTACGAGACATTTTATATATCGAAATAACGGTCGAACTCAAGTTTTCCCGATGTGGCCAATGAGCTGAGAATTTTTTTCTCACTAATATGCAGATACGTTGAAATTTTAAAGAAAATCGTTAGAGCCGTTTTCGAAATCAAACTTTAGATAAAATTTTCAAAAGAAAAAAAATACTTTTAAAGGTTACATCATCATAATTTCTAAACAGGTGCTGGTCAAATTAGTAAAATGATGAGTTTCTTGTTTTAAAGTCTCTTTAAAAAAAAAATTATAATCTTCAAAATTGGTCTTTTTATCATGTCTATTAACTCCCTTTAGGTTGTTTACCAAAAGAATGCTGTACAATTTCATTGTTGTATGCTTGCTTATTAAATTACTTGATTCTTACAGCAACCACTATCTGACCTTTGGGATTCTGTTTGAGACCGCATTGGCTGCACTTCTGTGTTACTGCCCAGGCTTAAATTCTGCCCTAGAAATGGCACCATTGAGGTACTTTTATTGTGAATGTTTCTCAGTTTTCTTTGAGCTCCCATCGCATTTTTTGTAACTATCTAAAAAAAATAAAGTTCCCCTTTCAGACCTTTTGGTCTATAGGGCAGATGATGGAAAGCTCATCTGATTCTGTGGCCTACAGTTAACGAGGGAGTCGTGTTGCCAGCACAAGGACCAACCACCTTTACTTTTCCCCAACAAATGCCAGGTACCCATTAGAGCTGGGTGGACTCAGAGGCGCCCAAGGATCCCGAAATAAAAATCCCAGTCTTCACCTGGATTTGAACCTGGGACCCCAGGTTCAGAAGCTAAGCGCTTTATCGCTCAGCCACTGTGCCTCCTGCTTTTAACTATATACTATAGTATATAGCCTACAGCAGTGCTAACCATTATCTCTGTATCGTTATTATTTTTAAAAAGTTCTTTACTTTTCATATTTATTTAATATCTATATCTGTGTTGGAGACATGATTACTATTAAACTATTTTATCATTTTGATCATATAAATACCTGCCACAGACACGACCTCCTTTGCCTTATTTATAAGTTAGAATTAGTTGGAATTTTTTCTATAGTCACCCTAACTTTTAGCATGGCATTGGAACAAGTAACTTTTAACATGGTTGTTGAACCACTAACTTAAGCATGACATTTAAATCACTTGCTTTAGCATGACATTTGAATCATTTACTTTGGCATGACATTTGAATCATTTACTTTGGCATGACATTTGAATCATTTACTTTGGCATGACATTTGAATCATTTACTTTGGCATGACATTTGAATCATTTACTTTGACATGACATTTGAATCATTTAATTACTTTGGAATGACATTTGAATCATTTAATTACTTTGGCCTGACATTTGAATCACCTTATTACTTTGGCATGACATTTGAATCACTTACTTTAGCATGACATTTGAACCATATTTAAGCATGGCTTTTGAATAATATATTTAAGCATGGCATTTCAATAATATATTTATCATGGCATGACATTTGAATCACTTTCAGATTCACCTGGTGGCTGTGTGCCTTGCCCTATTGCCTCCTTATCTTTGTGTATGATGAGGGACGCAGGTTTTTAATCAGGCGCTATCCAGGAGGATTCATGGAAAGGGAGACCTACTTCTAGCACTTCTTGTCTGCCCTGGGCAGACATGTTAGTATTAGCAGGATAGTACAATTATACTCATATCATAAACTCAAAAGTTATTTGGGGAGTAAATATATATGTATAACATTATGCAGCTGATAAAGTTATATACTTTGAAATGATTCATAATGTGTAGCAATGCAATGGTTTGTATGTACTGTTGTGATATTTGTGCACAAGTAATATGATTGCATGATTGGTTCTGTTAGCAGATTCCCCTAAATTGTTGAAACTGGGGGAGTGATAGGGGGGGGGGATGATAGATGATGCAGTTTGCTAGGTGAAAGCACTTTGAAGACAAGACTTGTATTAAGTAACCTCTTAAAGAGCTGAATGTCATCCATCTAAATGCCCCGCCCCACCCCTAACAGAAAATTGACCTCAATATTTTTCTTTATTTCTTTTTTGTAATTTATACTACCAATTTCCTTTCACTGGTTGTTAGTCAGAAGTAGAGTGTGCTTGCTGAAGAAATGCATGTCATTTGTTTTGATTACCATGTAGTGTTTTGTTTTTTTAAATGTTACCTGTTACCTATCCCTTAGTCTGGTGGACCCTTGGGGCACCAAGCAAGACTTGCAGACCGTCCTTCTCAATTCCTCTCTATCCTTAGCCCTGATTAGAACTTCTTTCATTGGTAGGCCCGTCCATTCTTTTATGTTGTCTTCCCATCGCTTTCTCTGTCTGCCTCTTCTTCTTTTTCCTGGTACTGTTCCCTGGAGGAAGGTCTTTGCGAGCCACGAAGATCTTGTTATATGGCCATAGGTTTTTAGCTTGTGTTTTTTCACAGTAGTTAGCAGGTCATCATTTTTTAATGAAATGGTTTTAATAAAAATGGTATGCTGTGTGTTCTGGTGGTGCCAGGTTTTAAATGTACGGTAGCTACTTTTTGTAAGTAAAGTTCTGAATGTTTCTTTAAAATTGTGAGTTTGTTATGAAATAATGTATGCTTAAATGCTTAAATTTTTGGTGTGTATGGCTTAAGTGACACAATTTATTTTTCTTTGGCATTTTAACATTTTTTACAAAGTTTGTTTTAGCCTTGACCTTTAGCCCCCATACTACTTTTGTTGAATGTTCTAAAATATTTTTTTAAAAATTAACATAATGTAGAACACGAGCATTTTTCCAACAAATATTGTTTCTTTTATGGTAAGCATTTAATTTTATCATTTGCATTTGGTTTAACTATCAAAACATGAAATGAATCCGGATTTGAGCTGATATTAGATAACATCTGCATTTATTAAATAGTCAAAACTTTTGTTTCCTGCTTATAATTCAAGTTTTTTTTTTATTTAAGTTTTTTGTTTGAGTGAGGTTTATTAAGTTTTTTAAACTATATATGCAAGGTCATTCCTAGATAACTTCCAATGATATTGCCACTAGTCCATTCCAAACACAATGTAGCCTTGACAAAATGACCTGCTCATGCCTAATATGTAATAATCTAGAATTGATGAACCAAATCTCTTTTCAAGCTGTGCACGTTTTTTTTAAACTAAGTCGAAGGTTTTCGCCTTTTTCATTTGCATTTAGCTTTAAATTGTATTTTTTGTTTGCAAGTTCTGCAGTCCAGTTTTGTAAATAGATTTTTACACATTTTTTTGTATTTACCTTTTAGAAAATTGTTACTTGTCTTTTAATGTTCATTAAATGTACTTTGACTAAAGCCGTCTAAATAGTGTTGTCTTTACCATTCTTTCTGTTATTGTATCATGATTGAGCAGTTTTGGATGCCATTAATGTGAGTAGTGTAGAAGCTGTCTTGCATTGTGAAATTCAATTAAGCTCTTTCTCTTTACAGTACCGACATTTTTGAGTTGGCAATAGTGATCTTTCAGTATATCGTACTACGGTACTAAGTTTATCTAAAAAAAAATAATTTTTCTTCAATCCTCCCCAAAATGTTTCCATATTACATTCTTTGAATTACTGTATGTACAAACACTCTGAAGTATAACTTCTAAGTTAAACACTTAAGCCTCCATTTATGAAAATCCGAACTGGTGTTCAGTTTAGGTACTAAGAATTTGAATAATTATACTAGCAGTTTACAACTTTAAAAAAAAAAAAATTTTTCATCTCTAATTTTTAAAGTTGAGATGCATATCATGAAAGCCAATTTTCATTTGACCGGGCCTCTCCATAATCTATTGACTACAGAGATTGAGAGGGATCTGTCAGCGGACATTCGTGAACCGTGGTCTACTCACAATCTGTTCAGACACTCAGACTGATCCCTTCAACCCGATACCTTGTTTTAATGGGGCCTATCAACCTTGCTTTAAATGGGCCTATCAATCACGTGAACACCATCACAATTCACCTCCTTTCCTTTTTCTTTCTCAATATACAAGTGGGGGGGGGGCTATAGTTGCATAACAAAGAATGGGAACTTTCTAACATCAGTTTATGCGAGACGGGGTCAGTCAATTTAATATCATGTACAGCAATATTAATTTCATCTATGTAGGCCTAATTACACGGAACCATCAAATACAGGAGGTTTCATCTTTCCATGCATTTCAGGTAACACTGATCCAGTAGTAGTCACCGTCACCGGCGCCCTGCTGAGCCCTTCTCTAACCTGAACTCTGAACCTTCAATTCTGCTTTTTCTATGTCGACTCTCTGGTTCATCTTTCCTCAATTGTGGTTATTTTCTGGTTCACTGATACTAATTCAGTCCTGATCCCTGTATCCATTGTGTCTATTTTGTCCTGCATTGTTCTAATCCCTATATCAAGTGTATCCATCTTTTCCTGATTCCTACCTAGGAGTTCAGTTATATCTGGCCCCACCTCGAATTGTTAACTGTCCGGGTCTTCTTCTTCCTCAATCAGGGCCTGTCGGAGCCTAGCTGTAAGCGTCTCCTTATTACCCCCAATCTTCAGACTTTGATCCCGCAGCTCTTGTTTAATTTCTTTCACCGAGAGCTGATCTAGCTGCTTCATAACGGAAGTCATTACTTAAACACCTCCCGTTGAGTTGCCTATAATCCTCACTTCTGACACCAATGTAATATTTTACATTAATCAACTCAACGGTGAGGGAAAAAAATAATAATACAAGTTTAATCGAAATAGATTGCAACACAAGGCTGATATCAACAACCATCTTTTCATGAAGTCTCGTTTCCTGTTCTCTTTTTTTAAACTATTGTCATAACAGTGTTTTATAGTTCACAGATTCGCACCATTATTGTGGTGCGGAAACAGAGATACAACAATCAAAATATATAATCCTCAAAGTAAAAGGTCAAACGAGCAACAAGTAAATAGGGAAGATCCCATGGCGCAGCACGCGGTGTGAATGGAAATTGGTGCATCCCAATCCGCACTATTTTGTGAATGAATGAAAGTGGCGTAAAGTGGTGTTTATATAATTCTCTTCTTCTCAATTTTTGTAATAATATTAAAAGTATTTCCAGATTATTGTGTCGTTAGACTATTGAAACTAGAACAACAATACACAGAGTCTACTCTCAGGTTTGACTTTAAAAGTACTTTAATTAATATCACAAAATTACGCACATTCGTTCATTAGACATGATTACGAAAGGTATCTAATCTCTCTATTCCTAGATCTTGGTCTAGATCTAAAAATCGAATTCAACTCTATAAGATTATAGAACTTCTCTTCGCAGAGATAGTTTTATGCTTTAGCACATGAACATACTAACTATAGTCCATTTAATCAAATTAACATTCAAATTTGTTTTTTTAAAGCCATGTTACATGAGAGCAGCTATATTCTTAATATCGCGTAAATTAAGGTCAATTAGCCATTTTTTAGCTCCATTCATAGTATTTTTCATTCATGAATTCACGCATGGAAGATCCCATGGCGCAGCATGGTGTGAATGGCAAATAATATAGCCAAATCCTCACTATTTTCATTCACAAAATAGCATAGCATATTTTTTTTTACTTTAAAAAGATTTTAATAATGTCTGGAAATTTCCAGGACTTTTTCAACCGGCGGCATAGTATTTAATAACATTTCAGGAGATTTCCAGGGGGCTCCTGGTAAATCAAGAGGTCGCGGGAAATCTGTTATGTTTTATAAAATGGTTCAATTTTATAATTTATACACCTAAAAATTAGCACGGGTCAAAAGAAAGTTCGGGACCCACTGTGGTTGCATATGTTGTAGTATTTTTTATTCATGATTTGACTTATGTTATAACAACTAAATGGGAAGATCCCATGGCGCAGCATGGTGTGAATGGAAATGGTGTATCCAAATCCGCACTATTTTCATTCACAAAATAGCATAGACATAAATAAATACAGACTGGAAAAAGGAATTAACTTCATGTAACTTGATTTAATAATTTATACACCTAAAAAATTAGCACGGGTCCAATGAAAGTGCGGGACCCACTGCGGTCGCATATGTTGCAGTGCCTAAGTCCTGCCCTGTAAACTAGCGGCGTATGCTATGCCGCCGGTCGACTAGTATATATATATATATATTTCTTCTACTTACAGCGCTCCGGAGGGTATCTAGGAGTTGGTTTTCCGTGCTGCCTTTATGCACTCAGCAAATACAACTCTGCCCGAGTTGGGTGTCGAACCTCAAGCCAAGCCAAGTTCAAGTGCACTTTGCCTCTCGACCACGCTTCCCACTATCTGATCACTTCAACATGATATGTTGTTTTACTGGGGCCTCGCATGAACACCATCACATAATTCATCCCCTCCCTTTATCTTTCTCAATATTTAAGTGGCGGAGCCTAAGCCTATACAATATTTAAACGTAGATATACATTCAGCATTTTGAGTTACTAAGTTGGAATTGCATAACCCGTTATGACAAAGAGTTGGACAATTTTCTAACATTCTGTTGTGAGACACGGGGTTAATAAATTCAATATCATGTACAGCAATGGTAATTACATCTATGGTTTGATGATTAGGTCGAAAAGATCGAAAGTTAGTCATGCGTCTCGGTGTAAATGTCTACATTTTATGGCTAGTGTAATAGATCAACACGCACGCACATATATAATTACTACTTACCCGGTGTCAGAGATTACAGGCAGGAGACAGCTCGAGCGTATATTGTTTGCTTGAGTTCATGCTCCTAATCATGCAGGGCTCTCAATTACCCAAAACTGTTGTTGACAATGCAAGCATCAAAGCTGTTCATCTTTTACATCTTTTCATCTTTTCTCAACTCTATCCTTCCCCAATCCCTCCCTCCCAATCCCTTTTACAATCATTAAAATCGTGGGGGGGGGGGATGGGGCGAGAACGCGTCGGTGTGAAGCCAGTGCGGCAGAGCGTAGCGATGCTCTCTCGCTGGGCTTGGCCACTCATCCAGCCTGGGTAATGAAATGTTGACGCTCAACTCTGAATTTTGGCTCAGTCTAGTGGCAAGAGTATAGGACACCCACTGTTTCATTAGTTGTTTTTTTTTCTTTAATCAATTCTCTATTAGCATTCTACGTTCCTTGTGATCTAGTAAATAATTGATGTGGTGATGCACATTTCTCACCTCCAAATCGATGCAATTGTAATGTGGGTTTATTTTATATGTTGTTTATAAAGCTTTAAAAAAAAGTATGTATAAATACCCATGAATCATTCTTTAAAACAGAATTCAGCATATGTATTTATGCAGCATATATCCACGAAAATACTGCATATTTTTTAAACAATCTGAATGTAGCTTTTCAAAGCAAGTAAATTGTATTCAAATGTCCCTAAACTGTAAATATCAGTGTCGGCCACTAAGTATATTGTTATAATTTACGATAAAAATATATATATAATAGAGAATATAGATTTATAGAGATTTATATACAATGTATTATGGTTTTATACTTAACAAGGGGCGAGTACTAGATGTACAACACCCAGATATATTTTTTCTAGAGTTACAGATCTTATCACTGTGTGTTGAAGTTATTAATCTTAGCTATTTATATTGTCTAGTTAATTGCGTCGCTGCTAATGCTTCGATTGCATAAAAATTGAATTTACCATAGTTAAGCAGTCAGAAGACGGACAATTGTGATAGCTCCACGTTCTTAGCAACCATGAGTGTCAGCCAAATCGACATGACCAGCACGCAGGTCACCATGTCCACCAAGTCCCCCCAGACGACAACGACGTCATCTCCGCCGCTGATGAGCAAGCAGGTAGAGATGTTGTTCACGGTGGTGAATGTGGTGGTGTTGTCGGAGCTGGTGTCGCTGCTGGGTATCTTTACCAACGCCGTCACCATGGCGGTGCTGTACAGGCAGGGCTTTAAGCGAACTATCAACATTAGTCTTATGGCAATGGCGTTGTCAGACTTCTTGTCTCTGGTGTCTCTAGCCTGTCTGTGTGTTGGCAACAATCCTTGGTTGATTGACTCCAACGTGCCGTTTGATCCTATTGGGGTAAGTATTTTATCAATACCCCTGGTATATTCAATACTTTATATAATACCATAGTCTATTTAGGTCTATAGCTATATACCTAATTGTTTCATATGGAAGTCAAAACCTTAATCCCTATTCAAGTCAGAACCTAGTGGCGGGCTGAGGACTCAAACGATTTTTTATAGAAATGTGACAGTTGATGTGTGTGTACTCTTCAGAGAAGAAGTACTAGTTCGTTGACCACATTGGGAAAACTCTAGTTTTACCTTTATCATTTTTTAAACAAAAAAATGAGATAAATTTAAATTTGGCTAGAGATCTAGATCTAGATCAACTTCGGTTTTTGAAAGGACTAACGCGTTTTGAAAGGACTATCGCTTTCGGCATTATTGATTCAGGGAGTTTAATAAATAAATGTTCAGGGAAATTGTGCGCATAGTCTTCTAAGTCTAAATCTAAATGCTAATCATTGGATTATTATAAAGTGTTCTATATCTTAGGGACCTGCGAATCAGGAAATTTTTTTCGAATCGAATATCGAATCGAATATCAGAAAATATTCGAATTTCGAATCGAATTCGAATCGAATATTCTTGAAAAAACTTGACAACCAACAAGTGTAAAATAAAACTTCAAATTCAAAATTTTTATTATATTTATGTAATAGCCTACTTAAACACAAAAAGTTAGCAATAATTAAATTGCAAAGCAGGCCTTTTAAAAAAGTAGATCTTTATTTATTTTGGCCCAAATCAAAGTTTCAGCATTATTTCCCGAGAGATTGTGACGATGGTCAGTAATAATTTGTCCTCCAACTGAATTAACTCTTTCTGAAGAACAATTTGTTGCCTGAATTGCAAGCAAATTCCTAGCTGCTCTGGCCAAAAGTGGAAAAATATTAATACTTTCTTTCCAAAACTGAAGAGGATCACTGTTTCGATCTACAACTGCTTGCTTTGAATAGAAACTGACTTCATCCTTAATTTGCTCAGAAATGGTGGAAATTTTATTGATTCTGGTATCTCCTTGAGCATCATGACTTTCTTGAACATTGAATCCATAAGGCTTCCTCTATTCCTGTCTTGAACAAGACTTTCACGTGGCAATTCATCAGAATTTTTACCAATTTTGCTTTTTTTGGAAAATATTCGAAGATTCGAAGATTTAAAAATAATTTCGAATCGAATTCGAATATTCTTTTTATATTCGAATTCGAATCGAATATCGAATATTCGCAGGTCCCTACTATATCTATACATTCGCTTAACCAGGGTTCTTTATCGCGGAGAAGGGGGGCGGTGTTAAAAAATATTCCATCTTCCATTCATTAATTTTTACAATAACAATAAGGTGAAATTCTCCGAGTGCGAGCATCAAGGAAGAATGCACTGTTAATATAACTAACCTACAAATGACTCTCCGAAACAGAGTCGGAAAAAAAAAAAGGATTAGCCAACTTGCTTTAACTGACATATATCTAGAAAAAAGCACCTGGCTGCTTCCGGGTGAGACAGCTGACGAAGGTCAGACATTCGAGAACAAACGGAAATCCGTTGACGGTGAAAAGAGAACTAAAATCGACCACCAGCGGATATAACGGTTATGTCTGCACTGAATGTATGTTTAATGTTCTACGTGTTACGGTAGGGTATGCATCCTTGACCTTCGAGACGACCTAACGACAGTCCAGCGCGCATACCGCACGACCAAGGAGCCATCCTGTAGGTCTTAGTTGGGACTGCGTAGCCACGAGAAATACTGCTCTCCTCAATATAATCTTTGAACTTGAAGACAAGTCTTAGTATTTCTTTTAATACTCCTCACACTTTTTTTTAGGTGTCTGGCAATTATATTTAAGTCTTTCCTTTAATAGTCAGTTATAAACCATTTAGTCATTAATAAATGATTTTTTTTTGTTCTCAGGTCTTTTACTTAACAACAGGTTGGCCCAATACAGCCTTTGCACGGGTCACAGGTTGGATCACAGCCTTCATTGCCGTCGAGAGATGCCTGTGCGTCGCCTTGCCTCTAAAGATCCACAACCTGCTCACCAGGGGGCGCTGCCTGTTTGTGATCATTGCCATCTACATCGGCGTGATCGCTGGGGTAGTTCCTATCTACTTCACAGCGGCGCTGGATTACAACAAGTTCGATGCGGCCAAAAATCGAAGCATCGTTGGGTTGAGCCTGATCGGCATAAACAGAGACCAGATCAAAGCCGTGGCGCTCGGAATAAACAACGTGTTCTCTCCCTTTACCAGTTTCGGCCTGATCATCATCTGCACGGCCTTACTCGTGGCCAAACTGAACAGCAAAGCGAAATGGAGGAAGAGCGTAACCAGGGACGCCAAGATCATTAAAAAAGCTGCGCGGAAAGAGAAAATATCGCCAAGTTTCGCCGTGGAGAAGCAAATAGTTTTGGTGGAAGAGAATTACCAGACGGATCCGGAAAACGAAAGTCCTGAAAAAACAAAAGATGTGTCCAGCGCCAAAGACACAAAGGTCATCAAATTAGTGGTGGCCATTTCGTCCATCTACATCGTCAGCTCCATCCCCGCGGTCATTCATTACATGTGGATGATTCTGGACTCCCAGTATACCGTGGTGGGGAGACAGAGTAGCGTCCACTTGGCCGTGGCTGGGGTAACCTTCCTTTTCCAGGCCACCAACTCCAGTGTGAGCCTGTTCGTCTATCTGTACATGAGCACCAGCTTCCAGGAAGTCTTCTACACCTTGGTTATTTTTAAAAGCTGCCAGAGAAGAACGCCATGATTTACATTGGAATACGGCCTCGTTTTCAAAAAGAGGCAAATATGTTTATAAACATAATAAATAGTCGAGAGCCTTTTTTTAAATTTAAAGCATTTACGAATTCATTCTTATTTTTAGTATTATTATTACATAAAAGACTCTTCCTTGTCATCATGTAACTGATAATTTCTAACGCTAAACTAAACTATATCAAATTTTTTGTTCTCCTGCTTGTCCACAAAGACATTTCTAATATATAAAGAAATAGGCCTACATTAGTTTAATTGTATCAAGTGCATACAAATGACTATACTGTATTTCTTTTAAAAGAAATTTCTATAAATCAAATAAGAACATAAAACTAAAATGTTATTTAACCTTGGTTAGGCGCATTGACAAGACTTCGGCAGCTTATGGCATGCAAATAAATGCAGAAAAAACCGAAATCATGACCAATAGTCAACAGGGCTTTACAAAGGCCATCAGTATTGGAGGCGAAAAGCTAACTAGCGTTAGCAGCTTTAAATACCTCGGAGCTATTGTCTCGGATGAGGAAACAAAGCCCGAACTAATGGTCCGAATAGAACAGTCCACAGCGGCCCTTTCTAAACTCAAGTTGATATGGAAAGACAAAGGCTTAGCCCTCGGCACCAAAATCAGACTGATGCGCTCCCTGGCCATGGCCACATTTCTATATGCTTGTGAGTCTTGGACGCTGACTGCAGAGCTAGAGAGGAGGATCCTAGCAATGGAAATGAGATGTTACAGAAGGATCCTAGGCATCACATTTAAAGACCTCATCACAAATCAAGAGATTAGAGACAGGGTTACGGCAGCGATCGGACCCCATGATGACCTGCTAAATACTGTGAAGAGACGAAAGCTCAAAATGTATGGCCATGTAACAAGATCTTCGGGACTCGCAAAGACCTTCCTCCAGGGAATAGTACCAGGAAAAAGAAAAAGAGGCAGACAGAGAAAGCGGTGGGAAGACAACATCAAAGAATGGACAGGCCTACCATTGAACGAGGTTTTAATCAGGGCAAAGGATAGAGAGGAATGGAGAAAGATGGTCCACAAGTCTTGCTTGGAGCCCCAACGGTCCACCAGACTAAGGGAAAGGTAACAGGTAGGCCTATAATAGAATATGCATCCTCTGTTTGGGACCCCTCAACTCAAGAAAATATTAAGAAACTAGAACAGACACAAAATAAAGCAGTGAGATTCATAACAAATGAATATTCACAATTTGACTAGAGTAACACGTTTAGTAAAATCACTAAATTTAGAAAGCCTTCAGGACAGAAGACTTAAAAGTAAAGTAGCAATAATAATAAATGTTGGGAAAAAAAAGACACCTGTTGACACTATTTGCCAATCAAATATATTAATTTATGTATTAACAAACAAATTTCAGACACCCGTTTGCCCCCCCCCCCCTAAGTGGGGGCCCGAGGGGATTTTCAAAAGCTCCCCTTCCCTCCTCCCTCCTTATCTACGCCACTGTAGCAATTATACATAAAACACTGAACCATAATCTTCAAATTCAAAAACAAAATTTAATAAAATTCTCAGAAAGACACAAAGAAAAATGCACATCGTTCCATATGCTAAGACAACTTTGTACAAAAGCTCCTTCCACCCTAGCGCTATTAGAGCATGGAATGGATTGCCTGCGCTAGCCAGGAAAACCAGTGACTAGGCAGAATTGAAGTCATTGGTTAATATGCATGACTGAATGCATGACGCGTAGGACGTAGTCATCTTCTTTTTTTGAAGTAACGTCTGTATTGTATACGATAAGATAAGAAAAAATCTAATTGTTTCAATAATTTCTGCATGTCATTTCTATTTTTAGTCCAAACTTTGCATTTACGAATAACAAAGAAATGAACTTATAAGATTTTCTAACTTTTGGAATTTTAGGTCCCTGATCCACTTCATAAAACTGACAAGTGGAAAGTGAGGTTAGTCTTTATGATGTCAACATGACATCTGCGTTAATCGTCGGCCTTGAGCGATGGTGTCATGTGGCCAGCGCATATAGAGTTGGGCGTCCTAAAATTTAAAACGTCCGGTCTTTACTCGGAGTTTGGAAGCCAAACGCTTTACCAACCAGGCTAAGTTGATTTTATTTTCAATACCTTCGCTTCCTTATATCAAGAGTGCAGTTTTTGCATTTAAAAGAGTATCAATAACATCTTAATAAATGCCCAGTGCACTATTCCACGGTCTACCAGTGTCCCCAAAACGTGGGATGTATCCAAGGTCGGTCCTAGCAGTTGCGGGGCCCTATGCGCGGGGCCTAGTTTGTGTGGAATGAGGATAATAAGTGACAATTAAGAATTTGTATAAGAAAAAAAAATCAACTTTGAATTTGTTCATTCTTTACTAAGTTACAAATTGCGACCTGTAGGCCTACATTACAAACATTGTAAACAATAACATATTTATATGCCAGTGACTTTAAAAGTAAATAAAGTATTGGAACTTCCGGTTGAGGTAAAAATTCGCCCGATTATTACATTTTACTACATGAAAACTTTTATCGCGTGTAGGATTGGCGTTTTCCGCAATGAATAACACCCACAAATGACAATTTTGTCTATTTTTTCTTGAGATTTTAAAGAGTTTTTCAGGAGATTTTAATAAATTCAGGAGATTTTTTCGTATATATTTTGTAATTTAATAATTACACCTTGAATTAGCGCGGGGCCTATGAAAGCGCGGGGCCCGCTGCGACCGCACAGGCTGCAGTGGCCTAAGACCAGCCCTGGATGTATCCGATCCCGTCAGAGGCTTAGCTAGGTTGGGGGGGAGGATGGGGAGAATTTGAAAATCTCCCCCGGGTCCCAAATTGAAAGGGGTCCCCAAATGGGTGTTTTTACATTAAATGTTAAATATTACGCAGAATGCAGAAGCCCACATAAGAACGAGCCCCCCACCCCAAACGATGGAAAATTCCTAGCTACGCCTCTGGATCCCAAATCTATTCACATTTGAGTGAACCATGTATTTGTTTTTAAATCAGACGACACAGGTCAACCAGAGTTGACCTGAAAACCTCGGTTTACGTTTAAGCAAGAACCCTTGAGAAAGGGAATGTGAGTAGACTAAATCAGTGATGTCCAGTCCAAACTTTGGGCCGCCAGTCGTAAGCCGCCATTGTCACGAATATATTCTGCCTCTGGAAACTTCTGAATACAGACCATAATTCATTTGGACATTTTTAATGTGATGCGGCTATCAAACGCTGATATACATGGCCCTTAAGGATGAAAATATACATGGCCCTTAAGGATG
>JADKLZ010059294.1:7500-12138 GCA_021533235.1 Biomphalaria straminea | reverse complement strand
AAATAAAATATTACTTATAAAGGTTAAGTTTTTGTCTTCGAGGAGCGGTGGCTGACTAAGCCCTTAGCTTTCGAACCTTGGGTATCGGGTTCGAATCCTGGTGAAGACTGGGATTTTGAATTTCAGGATCTTAGTTAAGGGAAAAGTAAAGGTGGTTTGTCGTTGTGCTGGCCACATGAAACCCTCGCTAACCGTAGGCCCAAGAAACAGATGATCTTTACATCATCTGCCTTATTGACCACAAGGTCTGAAAGGGATGTACTTTACTTTTTCTTCTTGTCTTCGAGACCTGAGATTACGAAAAAGTCTAGCATTTGTCGTGGCTGGCAGACATAGTTATGACCTACATATTTAGCCATATCCTGGACAAATAAAGCCTTTTCTTATTCACCAAACGAAAGATCTTATAAAATGTGATTGTATTGTATATTGTGTATTGATAACAGTATTATTGAGAACTACAAATATATTACAGGGTATATTATTAAATAAAGTCTATCACTATGTTCATATGTTTAATATTTATTAATTGTACAGGGTGGGCCAAAAGTCATTGAACCCTTTCATTTTTCAATATCTTTTTTATTTCTTAATATTTTTTTATTTTCTTAATTTTTTTTTTCGGATCCTGGAAATTAATTATGGAGAAATTCAGTACCGTCCAACGTACACAAATTGTAAAATTTAACTATCAAAATCAAGGTCCAATAATTCAGACCGAAAGAGCTAACCAAAGGCAATTCAATATGAGAGATGCTCCAAGTAGAAATGCAATTAAGAGCATGGTTAAAAGATTTTTTGGGAGGCGCGTTGGCTGAGCGGTAAAGCGCTTGACTTCTGAACCGGAGGTCCTGGGTTCGAATCCCAGTGAAGACTGGGATTTTTAATTTCGGGATCTTCGGGCGCCTCTGAGTCTACCCAGCTCTAATGGGTACCTGACATTAGTTGGGGAAAAGTAAAGTCGGTTGGTCGTTGTGCTGGCCACATGACACCCTCGTTAACCGTAGGCCACAGAATCAGATGAACTTTACTTCATCTGCCCTATAGACCACAAGGTCTGAAAGGGGAATTTACTTTACTTACTTAAAAGATTTGAAGATCAAGGAGCTGTAAGTAATCTGCAAAGTTCTGGAAGACCTAAAGCTGTTTGTACGGATGAAAACAAAGAAAGGAGACGTGAAAATCTTGAAGAAAATCCAGCAACTTCCACCAAATGTTTTGGATAAACTAATCATGTCTGATGAAGCCCACTTCCACCTAAATGGGTTCGTCAATAAAAAAGCGTCAATAAAAAATAAATTTCTATCGTCTGTCTTGACTTTGACTTACTTGACTTAATCCTGTGTACTCCCAGGGGAGCATAGGGCCGCAACCACACCTCTCCACCGAACTCGGTTCTGAGCAGCTTTCTTCATCTGCTCCCATGTCATTCCAGTACCCTCAGCTTCACTGATGACTGACCTCTTCCAGGTTTGCTTGGGTCTGCCCACTTTCCTCTTTCCTTGTGGATTCCAGTCAAGAGCCTGCCTTGCAACATTGGTAGCTGGTTTTCGCAGGGTGTGTCCTATCCAGCTCCATTTTCGTTTGGTAATGTCTTGTGCTATGGGCTTTTGTTTAGTTTTTTTCCACAAATCAGTAGTGGTTATCTTTCCTGGCCACCTAATTCCTAATATCCGGCGTAGGCATCTGTTAACAAAAGTTTGGAGCTTTTCCATATTTCTTTTAGTGACTCTCCAAGTTTCTGAACCGTAAAGGAGAACAGAATTAACGTTAGTATTATAGATTCTTATCTTGTTATGTAGAGATACTGCCTTGGAGCGCCAGATTGTTTGAAGAGTTGAGAAGGCAAACCTAGCTTTATTTATTCGAATTAATATATCATCATCAGCTCCACCGTCTTTGCTAACTCTACTTCCGAGATAGGTGAAGTGGTCTGCATCAAGGATGTTTTCTCCCTATAGCATGATAGGGTTCTTGACTTTATGATACTAAAATTGTAAGCATATAACTGTTAAAATAAAAAAAAAGTTATTTACAATTGAAATGGTTCAGTGACTTTTGGCCCACCCTGTAGTTCTTATATGCTGCTCGGTTGTCCATATTTGAGGCGCCTAGTCTATTAACTTAAGGTCATGAGTTCTAGTCCAAGTGAAGATGAGAATATTGTTTTAAATTAAAATGATGTTGTAGGAAGCTTCACTTCATAAGGATATCTTACAGAAACTTGACTTAGACCTTTTGACTTCCAGACTCGTAATGGTGGGCTGTCATCGGTCTTTGGTCTGGGCTATTTCTTTCAGTTTAATCCATGTCGATTCTGTCATCCTTTCTTCTTGGTCTAATGATCTCCTCAATCTTTGCTTTCGTCTCCGAGTCTTTTCATCCCGAAGTGGAAGTGGGTTCCAGTCTTGATATAGTCTCTACTTGTCCTCGTACTGTATACCCAATCCCATTTGTTTTCTAGCTCTATTGCTGTTGTCTTGTTATAGTCTCTACTTGTCCTCGTACTGTATACCCAATCCCATTTGTTTTCTAGCTCTATTGCTGTTTCCTGCGATGTTTCCCCCAGAACCCTACTTGAGCCTGTAGTTTTAGATTCAGTTCATCCATCTAACATCAAAGTCGCAAGCATTTGTTGGTAAACAGGATTCGAACTAGAAATCCTTAAGTTCCTAAGCCAAGCGCATTATCACTCGACCACCAGGTCAAATTAGCATGCATAAATATAGAAAAGAAAGGGAAGGTAATTCACTCCATTCTTTGTTTGTGAACTCCCAAATCAGACCATAGTAGCTGTTGACCTGTTGATATGTGACAGAAGCCTATTGACATTCATGTACCATTTGTTTTCGTTAGGTTTCATCTTGGGAAACAATAGCTAAACATAGCTTGACTGATAACTTCTATAAAAATATGGCCGAGACATACTAAGGAAGACTTAATATAAACAAACAACAAAATTTTATGTGATTTATCAACACCTAGACCACAATGAGACAAAGTCGTTCGCTCTGCAAAACAAGTGCGCGCACAAACAACTTTAATAGCAGCGCATCACAATTCAAACCAAAACATGAGCTATAAATAGCACTCACGTGACCACCAGGTGGCGACAACAAAAAAAAAACATTTTTTTTTTCAAATATATTTTGACAGTAATTATGTTAGTAGCAGTAATATCTAATGGCATAACAATGTTCAGACCAAACACAATTTTTTTTTTGTTGTTGATTTTAGCGCAAACACAAACAAACTTTCCACGCATAGAGGCACTATTGTGTTTGTGTTGTCTGTCAGTCAGATTATAAATGTCGAATAGAAAAGCATAATAGAAGATACTGATTCGCCGTCTTCGTCATTAACTACAATGTGCTCTATGGGGGCTTATCAATCCTTTTAATTCTAAGTATTTATTTGTTCTTCTGTAAAAAAAAAATAATTCTAGTTTTTTTTTCGTTGCGTAATTGTCGTCCATTTTTTGTAAATAAATTATAATTTAAAAATTTATATAGGGATAAAATATAGTAGTATGTTCAGTTCCCCTTTCAGATCTTGCGATCTATAGGGTCATCTGTTTTTGTGGTTAACGAGGATGTCAATGTGGCCAGCACAACGACCAACCTCCTTTACTTTTCCCAAACTAATGTCACGTACCAATTCAACTCAGAGGCGCCCTTAAAATAGAAAACAATATTCTATACCAAGATTCGAACCTGGGACCTCCGGTTCGGAAGTCATTTTCTGTTTTTCTCTCACTCCTTGTCTTTCTTTTCCTCTCTCCTTCTTTCTCCCTCTTCCCCCCTCCCCATCTTTTTTTTTTCACTCTTCTTCTCCTTCTATTTTACTCCTTCTTTGTCTGCCTGACTCACTCTTTCTATATTCATGAAGAAGTTATCAAGATCAACAAGTCCGCGTCACTCCATAAAGGAGCTAACTTTCGCCTTTCTGCTGCAACACCACGTGACACGATTTCAGGAATCACGTGTGACGTCAGTCTTAATGCGCATGTCATTAGCGTGACGTAAGGACGTTAGTTTTATGACCTCTGTTCTCCGTATGACCCGTCCACTGATGGCTACTAGCCAGAATTATGAGGTCGTTCTTTTGTTCTTTTTGCATGGTTTCAAAGTAAAAATCTTTTAAATCGTCGAAGACCTATTGGAAAGTCATAAATTAACAAATGCACAATAAAAGAGTAACGCCTTACGGTAAAGCATTCTTTAAATAAAGCGTTATCGACATGGAAATATAGATTTTTTTCAAGCACGTGTCAAGATCGAGAAACAATATATGCGCAAATTTCATTCAAACGTTACCTTGTGACCTATATAAACAGGGCCGGATTTAAAGCAAAATTTTTGTGGAGGCCCCAGTGGCGTAGCTAGGGGGATGGAGAGAATTCTAAAATCCCCCCGGGCCCCGACTTGAGAGGGGGCCCCAAATAAGTGTTTTTTTTCATTAAAAATAAAATATTGCGCAAAATGCAGGGGCCCCAAGATAGGTCAAGCCCCCCCCGGGCCCCCAATCGATGGAAAATTTTGATCTACGCCTCTTGGAGGCCCTTACAATTTTTGAAACCTTTAATAGTAATCGTCCTTTTTAGAACGGTACTACAATCTAAAAGCATGTCATGTTTTA
>JADKLZ010059294.1:0-2500 GCA_021533235.1 Biomphalaria straminea | reverse complement strand
TTTGTGCTGGAAGACATTAAACTTCATTTGGTCATTTGCTTTGACAACTGATGTTTTTAGTGTGTGCAGTCTGCCAGCGGTATCATTGTCGTCTGCTTTGGGGTAAAAGTCCATCACGTGATTCATAGGTAACTTTACTTCTGCTAATGGTAAGACCAGAATCGCCAACGTGTTGAAAGTAAGCAAAGCACGGGAGGCAGTATCCACACTGCCTGCTCGTGTGGTATGCACACTGGACTGTTGTCTCGTTAGTTATGGGTCTGTCCGCTAGTCTGACGGAGCAATAATAATAATAATAATAAAGGACAGAGAGGAATGGAAAAAGACGGTCTACAGGTCTTGCTTGGTGCCCCAACAGTTCACAGACTAAGGGATAGGTAAAAAGAGTGATGATACAGAAAGTATGGTTAAAAGAAACATCATATTAAAACCAATCCATTCATCTATCTCAGTAGCCTATAACGCATGGAGGGCCCTGGCCTGCTTTAGCACATCTCTCCATTCTGTTCAATCCATCCACGGGCTTTTAGCTGTTCTACATGTGCCTCTACGTCATCAAACCACCGAACTCGTGGTCTGCCCTCGGGGCTCCTGCCTTTTGGTTAAAATAACCCACAAAGCTTATAGAAGAGAAAGAACTGAACATTTATAGCCATACCTCTCAATATCGTAATATCAATTTCCATTTTCTATATCATATAGTTTGTATTTGTTACCTCTGATTAATTGTTTTAATTGGTCAATTTTTTTAAAATTGATTCATGTTTGGTTAGGAATAAATGAATAATTGTGCAAAATTTCAACTTGATACTAGAATGGGAAGTGGGAGAAATAAGGTGTACACAATTTGTACCAGGCAGTCGGAGTGAGCGGACATGAGCTTTGTAATGACTTAAACAGTTCCTATTTAGTTGTACAGATATTTAATGACATGATTCTTTAATCATTGTTTAATGTATATTAGCCTGGGCTATTCCATCCTTAGGGGGCGCGGTGGTCGAATGGTTAAGCGCTTGGCTTCCGTACCTGAGGTCCTGGGTTCGAATCCCGGCGAAGACTGGGATTTTTAGGGCGCCCCTGATTCCACCCAACTCTAATGGGTACCTGACTTTAGTTGGGGAAAGTAGAGGCGGTTGGTCGTTGTGCTGGCCACATAACACAATGCTCGTTAACCGTTGGCCAAAGAAACAGATGACCTTAACATCATCTGCCCCATAGATCGTAAGGTCTGAAGGGGAAACTTTACTTTATTTACTTATTCCATCCTTACAGACTACAGAAGATAAAATGACGCAACTCAGAATAAACCGCATCCATGCTTCTCTGGTGTTATCGTCACATGACCAGCTTAGTCACAAATATACGTTTCGCCTCGACCAACACACACACACACACAAATACCAACAGCGAAGTATTGGGAATGGAAAAATACCAGTATCGATGTGATGTAATATGCTTTTATTAGACTGAACTATTAACAATAGAACGGCGCATTCTTTAGCCGTGCGTCAGGGCTCTAACGAAATCTCACTGACCTGTGAGGTGTCATGGACCTACGATGTGTTATTGACATATGATGTGTCATTGACCTGTGATGTCATTGACCTATGATGTGTCATTGACAAAGTATTTTGGACAGTGCTTGATTTGTAGCACCAAACTTCTGGTAGGCAGAAAAACCGCTGTAGGCGTGTAACTTATAAAACTTGCAATGCTTTAAAATAACTTCTTTCTGAACAAAACTAAAAAGAACTTTTATTACAATTTAGATAAGTTTAACTTAAGAGAACAAACTGTTATTTAAACAAAGCTTAACTCTATAAAAGCACATTTTCAGACTCTGGCATCAAGGAACCGAGACCAGTCGTTATAGAAGGCCTGATTACTGGCCTGCAACGTCACAACCTGTGGGCAGTTTAGACCAATAGCTCATTGCCACGTCGTACCCGACAGCTTACGACAGTGCCGCTTATCTTGAATCATTCTACAAGACTTACTAAATTAACGATCTCACTTAAATTTACAACTAACAATAAGATCTTCCCTTTCTATATCACCAAGGAAACATACACAAAATCTATAACAGTAATCATCGTAATCTTTGAAGGAGCGCATAAAACATGGAAAACAGAAGTTACAGAGCAAACTTATCAATTTATTTTTGAACTGTTAATTAAAGCAATCTCACCATGCTGTTAAGTTATGCAATTTTTTTAATACACTATTAATTAACACCATACTGTTCTTGTATACAAGGATGGCTGCCTGGTCGAGCGGTTTTCACGCTGGACTGTCGCTTCGATTTATCGATGGTCCCGGGTTCAAACCCTGCCCGCTCCCATCCCCCGTCGTCCTGCGGGAGGTTTGGACTAGGAAGTAACTATCTTCAACTCTGAAGGAACATCCGAAACATGTAAAACATTTTTCCAAACATACTGACTGCATTTCTATATAATCTCTAGCGGACAACGGCTTTGTCTGTACTGCGTCAGAGGTATGT
>JADKLZ010059293.1:7500-12166 GCA_021533235.1 Biomphalaria straminea | reverse complement strand
AAATAAAATATTACTTATAAAGGTTAAGTTTTTGTCTTCGAGGAGCGGTGGCTGACTAAGCCCTTAGCTTTCGAACCTTGGGTATCGGGTTCGAATCCTGGTGAAGACTGGGATTTTGAATTTCAGGATCTTAGTTAAGGGAAAAGTAAAGGTGGTTTGTCGTTGTGCTGGCCACATGAAACCCTCGCTAACCGTAGGCCCAAGAAACAGATGATCTTTACATCATCTGCCTTATTGACCACAAGGTCTGAAAGGGATGTACTTTACTTTTTCTTCTTGTCTTCGAGACCTGAGATTACGAAAAAGTCTAGCATTTGTCGTGGCTGGCAGACATAGTTATGACCTACATATTTAGCCATATCCTGGACAAATAAAGCCTTTTCTTATTCACCAAACGAAAGATCTTATAAAATGTGATTGTATTGTATATTGTGTATTGATAACAGTATTATTGAGAACTACAAATATATTACAGGGTATATTATTAAATAAAGTCTATCACTATGTTCATATGTTTAATATTTATTAATTGTACAGGGTGGGCCAAAAGTCATTGAACCCTTTCATTTTTCAATATCTTTTTTATTTCTTAATATTTTTTTATTTTCTTAATTTTTTTTTTCGGATCCTGGAAATTAATTATGGAGAAATTCAGTACCGTCCAACGTACACAAATTGTAAAATTTAACTATCAAAATCAAGGTCCAATAATTCAGACCGAAAGAGCTAACCAAAGGCAATTCAATATGAGAGATGCTCCAAGTAGAAATGCAATTAAGAGCATGGTTAAAAGATTTTTTGGGAGGCGCGTTGGCTGAGCGGTAAAGCGCTTGACTTCTGAACCGGAGGTCCTGGGTTCGAATCCCAGTGAAGACTGGGATTTTTAATTTCGGGATCTTCGGGCGCCTCTGAGTCTACCCAGCTCTAATGGGTACCTGACATTAGTTGGGGAAAAGTAAAGTCGGTTGGTCGTTGTGCTGGCCACATGACACCCTCGTTAACCGTAGGCCACAGAATCAGATGAACTTTACTTCATCTGCCCTATAGACCACAAGGTCTGAAAGGGGAATTTACTTTACTTACTTAAAAGATTTGAAGATCAAGGAGCTGTAAGTAATCTGCAAAGTTCTGGAAGACCTAAAGCTGTTTGTACGGATGAAAACAAAGAAAGGAGACGTGAAAATCTTGAAGAAAATCCAGCAACTTCCACCAAATGTTTTGGATAAACTAATCATGTCTGATGAAGCCCACTTCCACCTAAATGGGTTCGTCAATAAAAAAGCGTCAATAAAAAATAAATTTCTATCGTCTGTCTTGACTTTGACTTACTTGACTTAATCCTGTGTACTCCCAGGGGAGCATAGGGCCGCAACCACACCTCTCCACCGAACTCGGTTCTGAGCAGCTTTCTTCATCTGCTCCCATGTCATTCCAGTACCCTCAGCTTCACTGATGACTGACCTCTTCCAGGTTTGCTTGGGTCTGCCCACTTTCCTCTTTCCTTGTGGATTCCAGTCAAGAGCCTGCCTTGCAACATTGGTAGCTGGTTTTCGCAGGGTGTGTCCTATCCAGCTCCATTTTCGTTTGGTAATGTCTTGTGCTATGGGCTTTTGTTTAGTTTTTTTCCACAAATCAGTAGTGGTTATCTTTCCTGGCCACCTAATTCCTAATATCCGGCGTAGGCATCTGTTAACAAAAGTTTGGAGCTTTTCCATATTTCTTTTAGTGACTCTCCAAGTTTCTGAACCGTAAAGGAGAACAGAATTAACGTTAGTATTATAGATTCTTATCTTGTTATGTAGAGATACTGCCTTGGAGCGCCAGATTGTTTGAAGAGTTGAGAAGGCAAACCTAGCTTTATTTATTCGAATTAATATATCATCATCAGCTCCACCGTCTTTGCTAACTCTACTTCCGAGATAGGTGAAGTGGTCTGCATCAAGGATGTTTTCTCCCTATAGCATGATAGGGTTCTTGACTTTATGATACTAAAATTGTAAGCATATAACTGTTAAAATAAAAAAAAAGTTATTTACAATTGAAATGGTTCAGTGACTTTTGGCCCACCCTGTAGTTCTTATATGCTGCTCGGTTGTCCATATTTGAGGCGCCTAGTCTATTAACTTAAGGTCATGAGTTCTAGTCCAAGTGAAGATGAGAATATTGTTTTAAATTAAAATGATGTTGTAGGAAGCTTCACTTCATAAGGATATCTTACAGAAACTTGACTTAGACCTTTTGACTTCCAGACTCGTAATGGTGGGCTGTCATCGGTCTTTGGTCTGGGCTATTTCTTTCAGTTTAATCCATGTCGATTCTGTCATCCTTTCTTCTTGGTCTAATGATCTCCTCAATCTTTGCTTTCGTCTCCGAGTCTTTTCATCCCGAAGTGGAAGTGGGTTCCAGTCTTGATATAGTCTCTACTTGTCCTCGTACTGTATACCCAATCCCATTTGTTTTCTAGCTCTATTGCTGTTGTCTTGTTATAGTCTCTACTTGTCCTCGTACTGTATACCCAATCCCATTTGTTTTCTAGCTCTATTGCTGTTTCCTGCGATGTTTCCCCCAGAACCCTACTTGAGCCTGTAGTTTTAGATTCAGTTCATCCATCTAACATCAAAGTCGCAAGCATTTGTTGGTAAACAGGATTCGAACTAGAAATCCTTAAGTTCCTAAGCCAAGCGCATTATCACTCGACCACCAGGTCAAATTAGCATGCATAAATATAGAAAAGAAAGGGAAGGTAATTCACTCCATTCTTTGTTTGTGAACTCCCAAATCAGACCATAGTAGCTGTTGACCTGTTGATATGTGACAGAAGCCTATTGACATTCATGTACCATTTGTTTTCGTTAGGTTTCATCTTGGGAAACAATAGCTAAACATAGCTTGACTGATAACTTCTATAAAAATATGGCCGAGACATACTAAGGAAGACTTAATATAAACAAACAACAAAATTTTATGTGATTTATCAACACCTAGACCACAATGAGACAAAGTCGTTCGCTCTGCAAAACAAGTTCGCGCACAAACAACTTTAATAGCAGCGCATCACAATTCAAACCAAAACATGAGCTATAAATAGCACTCACGTGACCACCAGGTGGCGACAACAAAAAAAAAACATTTTTTTTTCAAATATATTTTGACAGTAATTATGTTAGTAGCAGTAATATCTAATGGCATAACAATGTTCAGACCAAACACAATTTTTTTGTTGTTGTTGATTTTAGCGCAAACACAAACAAACTTTCCACGCATAGAGGCACTATTGTGTTTGTGTTGTCTGTCAGTCAGATTATAAATGTCGAATAGAAAAGCATAATAGAAGATACTGATTCGCCGTCTTCGTCATTAACTACAATGTGCTCTATGGGGGCTTATTAATCCTTTTAATTCTAAGTATTTATTTGTTCTTCTGTAAAAAAAAAAATTCTAGTTTTTTTTTCGTTGCGTAATTGTCGTCCATTTTTTGTAAATAAATTATAATTTAAAAATTTATATAGGGATAAAATAAAGTAGTATGTTCAGTTCCCCTTTCAGATCTTGCGATCTATAGGGTCATCTGTTTTTGTGGTTAACGAGGATGTCAATGTGGCCAGCACAACGACCAACCTCCTTTACTTTTCCCAAACTAATGTCACGTACCAATTCAACTCAGAGGCGCACTTATGATCCCGAAAGAGAAAACAATAGTCTATACCAAGATTCAAACCTGGGACCTCCGGTTCGGAAGTCATTTTCTGTTTTTCTCTCACTCCTTGTCTTTCTTTTCCTCTCTCCTTCTTTCCCTCTTCCCCCCTCCCCATCTTTTTTTTTTCACTCTTCTTCTCCTTCTTTTTTACTCCTTCTTTGTCTGCCTGACTCACTCTTTCTATATTCATGAAGAAGTTATCAAGATCAACAAGTCCGCGTCACTCCATAAAGGAGCTAACTTTCGCCTTTCTGCTGCAACACCACGTGACACGATTTCAGGAATCACGTGTGACGTCAGTCTTAATGCGCATGTCATTAGCGTGACGTAAGGACGTTAGTTTTATGACCTCTGTTCTCCGTATGACCCGTCCACTGATGGCTACTAGCCAGAATTATGAGGTCGTTCTTTTGTTCTTTTTGCATGGTTTCAAAGTAAAAATCTTTTAAATCGTCGAAGACCTATTGGAAAGTCATAAATTAACAAATGCACAATAAAAGAGTAACGCCTTACGGTAAAGCATTCTTTAAATAAAGCGTTATCGACATGGAAATATAGATTTTTTTCAAGCACGTGTCAAGATCGAGAAACAATATATGCGCAAATTTCATTCAAACGTTACCTTGTGACCTATATAAACAGGGCCGGATTTAAAGCAAAATTTTTGTGGAGGCCCCAGTGGCGTAGCTAGGGGGATGGAGAGAATTCTAAAATCCCCCCGGGCCCCGACTTGAGAGGGGGCCCCAAATAAGTGTTTTTTTTCATTAAAAATAAAATATTGCGCAAAATGCAGGGGCCCCAAGATAGGTCAAGCCCCCCCCGGGCCCCCAATCGATGGAAAATTTTGATCTACGCCTCTTGGAGGCCCTTACAATTTTTGAAACCTTTAATAGTAATCGTCCTTTTTAGAACGGTACTACAATCTAAAAGCATGTCATGTTTTAGAAAAAAAGAAACGGTACTAAATGG
>JADKLZ010059293.1:0-2500 GCA_021533235.1 Biomphalaria straminea | reverse complement strand
ATTTGGTCATTTGCTTTGACAACTGATGTTTTTAGTGTGTGCAGTGTCGTCTGCCAGCGGTGTCATTGTCGTCTGCTTTGGGGGCAAAAGTCCATCACGTGATTCATGGGTAACTTTCCTTCTGCTAATGGTAAGACCAGAATCGCCAACGTGTTGAAAGTAAGCAAAGCACGGGAGGCAGTATCCACACTGCCTGCTCGTGTGGTATGCACACTGGACTGTTGTCTCGTTAGTTCTGGGTCTGTCCGCTAGTCTGACGGAGCAATAATAATAATAATAATAATAATAAAGGACAGAGATGAATGGAAAAAGACGGTCTAAAGGTCTTGCTTGGTGCCCCAACAGTTCACAGACTAAGAGATAGGTAAAAAGAGTGATGATACAGAAAGTATGGTTAAAACAAACGTCATATTAAAACCAATCCATTCATCTATCTCAGTTGCGCTATAACGCATGGAGGGCCCTGGCCTGCTTTAGCACATCTCTCCATTCAGTTCAATCCATCCCCGGCCTTTTAGCTGTTCTAGATGTGCCTCTACGTCATCAAACCACCGAACTCGTGGTCTGCCCTTGGGGCTCCTGCCTTTTGGTTAAAATAACCCAAAAAGCTTATAGAATCGAAAGAACTGAACATTTACAGCCATACCTCTCAATTTCGTAATATCAATTTCCATTTTCTATATGACTACACCTTTGTTTGTTACCTCTGATTAATTGTTTTGATTGGTCAATTTTTTTTTAATTGATTCATGTTTGGTTAGGAAAAAATGAATAATTATGCAAAATTTCAACTTGATACTAGAATGGGAAGTTGGAGAAATAACGTGTACACAATGTGTACCAGACAGACAGACTGAGCGGACGTAAGCCTTGTAATGACTTAAACAGTTCCTTTTTAGTTGTACAGATATTTAATGACATGATTCTTTAATCATGGTTTAATGTATATTAGCCTGGGCTATTCCATCCTTAGGGGGCGCGGTGGTCGAATGGTTAAGCGCTTGGCTTCCGTACCTGAAGTCCTGGGTTCGAATCCCGGCAAAGACTTGGATTTTTAGGGCGCCCCTGAGTTCACCCAACTCTAATGGGTACATGACTTTAGTTGGGGAAAGTAGAGGCGGTTGGTCGTTGTGCTGGCCACATAACACCCTGCTCGTTAACCGCTGGCCAAAGAAACAGATGACCTTAACATCATCTGCCCCATAGATCTTCAGGTCTGAATGGGACACTTTACTTGACTTACTTATTCCATCCTTACAGACTACAGAAGATAAAATGACGCAACTCAGAATAAACCGCATCCATGCTTCTCTGGTGTTATCGTCACATGACCAGCTTAGTCACAAATTACGTTTCGCCTCGACCAACACACACACACACACACACAATACACAACACACAACAGCGAAGTATTGGGAATGGAAAAATACCAGTATCGATGTGATGTAATATGCTTTTATTAGACAGAACTATTAACAATAGAACGGCGCATTCTTTAGCCGTGCGTCAGGGCTCTAACGAAATCTCACTGAACTGTGAGGTGTCATGGACCTACGATGTGTTATTGACCTATGATGTGTCATTGACCTGTGATGTCATTGACCTATGATGTGTCATTGACCAAGTATTTTGGACAGTGCTTGACGTGTAGCACCAAACTGCTGGTAGGCAGCAAAACCGCTGTAGGCGTGTAACTTATAAAACTTGCAATGCTTTAAAATAACTTCTTTCTTAACAAAACTAAAAAGAACTTTTATTACAATTTAGATAAGTTTAACTTAAGAGAACAAACTGTTATTTAAACAAAGCTTAACTCTATAAAAGCACATTTTCAGACTCTGGCATCAAGGAACCGAGACCAGTCGTTATAGAAGGCCTGATTACTGGCCTGCAACGTCACAACCTGTGGGCAGTTTAGACCAATAGCTCATTGCCACGTCCTACCCCACAGCTTACGACAGTGACGCTTATCTTGCATCATTCTACAAGACTTATTTAATTAACGATCTCTCTCTCAAACTTACAACTAACAATAAGATTTTCCCTTTCTATATCACCAAGGAAACATACACAAACTCTATAACAGTAATCATCGTAATCTTTAAAGGAGCGTCGAAAACATGGAAAACAGAAGTTACAGAACAAACATATCAGTTTATTTTTGAACTGTTAATTAATGCTATCTCACCATGCTGTTATGTTATGCAATTTTTTAAATACACTATTAATTAACACCATACTGTTCTTGTATACAAGGATGGCTGCCTGGTCGAGCGGTTTTCACGCTGGACTGTCGCTTCGATTTATCGATGGTCCCGGGTTCAAACCCTGCCCGCTCCCATCCCCCGTCGTCCTGCGGGAGGTTTGGACTAGGAAGTAACTATTTTCAACTCTGAAGGAACATCCGAAACATGTAAAACATTTTTCCAAACATACTGACTGCATTTCTATACAATCTCTAGCGGACAACGGCTTTGTCTGTACTGCGTCAGAGGTATGT
>JADKLZ010059292.1:0-28149 GCA_021533235.1 Biomphalaria straminea | reverse complement strand
AAACAGTTGTTTGATTTATCCAAAACAGTTGTTTGATTTATCCAAAACAGTTGTTTGATTCATCCAAATAGTTATCTGAGTCATAAAGAAAGTTCTTTCATCAACCCAACTCGAAGGTTCCTTGAACACTAGAGTACCGCGAGGCCTGAATAGCTATTCCACAAACCACTGGAATAATTAACAAGATGGCCACCACTTCAAGTAATCTTTCTAAAAAATGTTCAAAGTGTTTCACTAAATACGCTAGAACAAACTCAAACCATTGCTCCTTCTTCCCTAGAGCCATTAAGAGAATGCAAAACCAACTACTTAGCAGAGTTTAAGTCATTGATAAACATGCATGACTAGATTAGCACATAAAATGCGTTGAACGTAGATATCTTCTTTTTTTGAAGTAACGTCTGTAATATATAAGATAAGATAAGATAATGGGTGAAGTGTTCCGTTAAGGAAAAGTTTGGGAATCACTGCAATAAATTATTTTTTTGTCTCATGAGAAACGGGTCATTGAACAGACACAAATATATGTGTGAGGAAGTCCAGGCAAAATTCCGTTACCTTGTAGTAGGCACTGTGTGTTTAATTCATTCAAATAGTTCATTTGTTGAAAAGTTTTTAGATTCATCGATTCATCCAAACAGTAATTTAAAGTAAAAGTTTAGTTCCCCTTTCAGTCCTTGTGATCTATAGCGATTGGCTTCCGAACAGAGAGGTCATGGGTTCAAATCCTAATGAAAACTGGGATTTTTAATTTCCCAATCTTTAGTACTCTTCTATGTCCACCTTGGTAACGCCTTGACATTAGGTATGGGAATGTAAAAGTGGTTGGCCGTTGTTCTGGCCAAATGACATCCTCGTTGACCGTTGGCCTTCAGTTCCTCTGCTCTATCGAGCGCAAGGTCCGAATGTGGAACTTTACAGTACTTAGCGTATTTGTTTGAACGATAAGCAGAGATAAGGCACTTCTTGTGTGATATATGATATTTTATGATACTTAATACAGCAGTTGTGCAATCCTGGGCAACTTTATCTTTAGTCTGTTGCACCGTTGGGGCACCACACAAGATCTAGTGGTCGTCTTTTTCCATTCCTCTCTGTCATTTACTTTTGATAGAGATTCCTTTCTGTCTTTTACCTTTGAAAGAGATTCCTTTTTGTCTTTTACCTTTGAAAGAGATTCCTTTCTGTCTGTTACCTTTGAAAGAGATTCCTCACTCTCTTTTACCTTTGATAGAATCTTTTTTATGGCAAGCCCGTTCATTCTTTTATCTTGTATTCCCATTCCTGCGTCTGCTTTTTCCTGGTATTGTTCCCTGAAGGAAAGTTTTTGCGAGCCCTTAGGACCTACTGGTATGGCTTTATAGTTTTATTTTGTGTTTGTGTTAACTGTAGATTGGTCATCCTGAGGTCCAGTCTCTCACCTAACCCTAACCCTAACCCAACCTCTTTGTTTCTGATGCGCTTACAGTCTAGTTTCATGAAATACATTTGAAGTTCCATTTTCTTTTATTGTTGTCCTCCTTTCTCGGGTTATGTCCTCCATTTTGTCCTCCTCTTGGGATGCACGCGTAAGGTATTCCGATAAGTAGATCTACAAGTACTATAGCTAAATCTATTTTTGTAAAGTCGGATGCGTACAGCCGTAAACAATGAAATATATCTCTGTGTTTGTTTCGACGACTCGTGTACACACGTTCGTCCACACAATTGCACAATGTACACACACGACACATGTCGTCATTGAGCTACACAGCACTGGTCCAGGCACGAACTTGGGACCAGCTTAAGACGGCGATAAACCAAAGCGCTGGAGAGATATCATATCACCTTTGAATGAGAGAATGAGAAAACACGCAGTTGGTATTGACTATGTGGAAATCCGCGAAGCTACGGAAAAGATTGCCATGCCAGTTTATTATTTTATCTATTTATTTATTATAGGATGATTATAATTATTTATTTATAATTATTTATATTATTATTGTTATTCTTATTGTTATTTATCTTAATTTCATTATTACTATCATTATTACTACTATAATTATTATTATTATTATGTTAGAAACGATGGCGCGGTGGCTGAGCGGTAAAGCGCTTGGCTTCCGAACTGGAGGTTCGAATCCTGGTGAAGACTGGGATTTTTATTTCGGGATTAGTATGATTATAATTATTTGACACCATCGTTAACTGTGGGCCACAGAATCAGATGACCTTAACATCATCTGCCCTATAGACCGCAAGGTCTGAAATGAGGTTAGAAACCAACCAATATTTATTCTCTGGCGCTGCCAGGGTCGAGTTTCGTTAAAGGGAAACAAAATTCATCGTAGTCCCTTTATCAGTTTCCACTGAGGAATTTACTGGTGAAGTGGCAGGTCTGCAACAGTACCGCCCTCTGACAGGCAACGAGAATGTTCCTAGGAATGCCAATGGCCTTGAATGTATCTGTGAGGTCAGTTGTTATTATCCCCTCGGTTGATTTAACAATGGGGTATATTGTTGTTTTAGATAACTGCCATAGACGCTTAATCCCCAAGCCTAGGTTCCCATTATTTCTAGTTTTCCAACTCAGTTTTTCTTTAATTATGATATAGTGGTACGGCATTGTCAATAATGGTAGCGGCCTTTTCTTCTTATTATTATTGTTATTATTGTAACTGTTATTATTATCATTATTATTATTATTGACTAAGAAAGATATAGACATAGAGATAAAGACTGCTAATAATAAATGAAAAACTGTCATGGAATCCCCATATTGATGAAACTATAAAAAAATCAAACAAAGCATTAGGGTTTATTAAGAGAAATTTCTATAAATCAAATAAGAACATAAAACTAAAATGCTATTTAACCTTGGTTAGGCCAATAATAGAATATGCATCCTTTGTTTGGAACCCCTCAACTCAAGAAAAAATTAAGAAACTGGAACAGACACAAAATAGAGCAGTGAGATTCATAACAAACGAATATTCACATTTCACTAGAGTAACACCTTTAGTAAAATCACTAAATTTAGAAAGCCTTCAGGATAGAAGACTTAAGAGTAAAGTAGCAATTATACACAAAACACTGAACCATAATCTCCAAATACAAAAACAAAACTTAATAAAATACTCAGAAAGACACAAAGATAAAGGCACATTCCTCGTCCCATATGCTAGGACAAATCTGTACAAATGCTCTTTCTTCCCTAGTGCCATTAGAGCATGGAATGGTTTGCCTGAGCTAGCCAGGAAAACCAGTGACTTGGCAGAATTTAAGTCACTGGTAAATATGCATGACTGAATGCATGACGCGTAGGACGTAATCATCTTCTTTTTTGAAGTAACGTCTGTATTATATAAGATAAGATAAGATAAGATAAGAAGATAAGATAAGATAAGATAAGCTAGAATAAAGAGCAAAATAAAGACAGAGATAGATGAAGAAAGATACAGATAAAGACAGTTGGTGAAAGAGAGAGAAAAAAAAAAGAGTGGAGGAGAAGGGAAAGAGAGAGAGAGAGAGAGAGAGAGAGAGAACTGAGAAAGATAAAACAATAATGAGACTGCCCACAGTGAGTAGGAGAGATTGATGAGATAGAGAGGTTGGAAATACGGGGGGAGGGGAGTGTGGCTTAACTAAAAATGGCTAAGACTGATTTTAAAGAGTCAATTACAGAGATCGAGTCTCAATGAAATCCCTCCGCTGAACTGGGACTCGACCATTGAATGAGGTTGTGACAATGCGTCGCACTAATTTTTGTTGGACATGTTCTTCCGATGTAATGAATTACGCATACAAAAAGAGCTGCGATGACATGGAGGCAAATACGAGGAAAAGCGCAAACAGGGACGCCTTAGTATAACTTGGTGTCACACTTTCTTTGAAGACCTTCGGGCAGTGAACACCAGGTGGGAAGAGACTTCAGACATTGCCCGCGAAAAAAAAAAACATTATTAAGACAGCTTGCAGTCCAAGGCTCCGAGCGGCACCGGAGGAGCTAAGTCTAAGTGAAAATGGGGGGGGGGGGGGGGGTGAACGAAAAAAAAAAAAAAAGGCTGGTAAATGAGAAAAAATACAAGCAGAAAGAAGAGAAGGGGAAACTATTTTGGTATCCATTGACAACGTTCTCTTGTAAAACCTTTTTTTTTTCTTTATAAAAACACAGATAATTGAAACTATTCAACATATTGCCAGAATATTCTTAATCCTCACACTGTATCCTATTTTGAAGACTTCTGTTGTGCCCCATCTGGACTATCCCATAATCCTCTACATTTTTCATTCATATTTCATGCTTGTGACCTCAAACAAATGTTCCCCGGATATACTCGTGCATTGAAACTTTGTGTGTTCAGATTTACATATGAAATGTTGTATTTACATATGAAATGTTGTGTGTTTTTTTTTTCCTCTTTCTTTCCCTATTCGACTTTGAGATGATTCCTAATGAGATTAAACATTGATTTTAAAGAGAAAAATTCCCCTTTCAGACCATGAGGTCTATAGGGCAGATGATGTAAAGGTCATCTGATTCTGTGGCCTACGGTTAACAAGGGTGTCATGTGGCCAGCACAACGACCAACCGCCTTTACTTTTCCCCAACTCATGTCAGGTACCCAGTAGAGCTGGGTGGACTCAAGGGCGCCCGAAAATCCCGAAATAAAAATCCCAGTCTTCACCAGGATTCGAACCCGGGACCTCCAGTACGGAAGCCAAGCGATTTTAAAGAGAGGATTGGAAAATTAAATCGCAGAGGAGGTAAGGGGGGGAGGCTTCTCTTTTAATTTTTGTTCAGTACATGAGGGAACATTGTTCTGTATCTAAATTGAAATCTAGACGTAAAAAATGAGTAGATAACAAATAAATAATCCGTGTATATTTAATAGCCGGGGGGGGGAGTTATTGATGATAATTAGATTTTATGTTCAGTTCTGTTGGAGTTTAATCAGATCAATGAGCTAAAGAGCTGGAATATCCCCAGAAAGGAATCCCTAATTTTTTTTTATTTTTTTTTAATATTATGTTTTTAATAATGACACACTTCACGGCCGCATTAGGCATAGGTAAATTAAGCACCCGTTTAGTTCTTCGATTGATAAGGGCCCCGAACATATCTATACAATTCGTTTTAGAAACGAAAAAGCGAAACTTGTGCTCAACATATACTGTTGGAGTCACTAGGTTTTAAATATTTTTCGTAATTTTATTTGTTCGCTGTTTATTTTTATATAGGGCTACTGAATTGATTAGGCCTAGGGCTTTCAATTATCTAAAGCCGGCTCTGCCACCTGCTTGAAATTAGTGATAATTCGGTCTCAATCTTAACATATTTGACTTACTTTTGTTATTTAATGTAGCAATAAGAACCGCCTACAAATGTTGACAATGTCTAAAAGCATTACAGTCTGTAAAAAATGTGAAGAACTTTATGCATTTTGCCACGAAGAAATCAACCAACAAGCAACGAAATACAAATTTATTTGTTAGTAATCAAAGAAATTTTCTTTGGCCTTGGACTTGGTAACACAGTAATTAGTCATGACGGTTTCAGAAAATGTAAACTTTATTGTTACCAGTCAACAATCATTTGAAAGTTATCCCGAGCAACAGGTTCTAGGTTATTTTTGCAACAGGTTCTAGGTTATTCTGTATACTTTTGGCTTCTATTTTTACCAAGACCTTGGCCACTTGCAAATAATGTTTTGTCCAATAAATGTGTGGATTGCATCACGTGGTTCGCGATGTCGTTTGACATCAAGGCGACGCGACTCAACCATTTTGGTACCGAGGCTAATTGCAGCCTTGGTTCTCTGCAGAACTTGACAGGACGATTTGTATCACGCCTGATTGGTTGAGCCTTGAAAGGGCAAATTGGAAGACAAAGTGCGTGGAAAGGGGAGAAATCTAAATTTATCGCAAATGTTTCTTTGGTCTGGGGGGGACACAGAAATTATCATGCAGACATGACCTCTGACAGGACAGGCCACGACCTTCTCCCCGATATAGCAAGGTCCTGTCTTCTTATTAAATCTCGGTACAGATGTAAACACTGTGTATAATGTGTACAAATGTTTTTATAGAGAAGCAGGTGTGTGTTCTAGTGTGTAGATACATATATAGGTTTCTAGTGTGTGTATTAGATAAATACAGGGTCAAATATAAATAGGTGGAGACCCCTAGGAATAATTTTTGTGGAGGCTTCTTCACCTTTTTCGGAATCTTTAGTAAACCCCCCAATTGCTAATAAAAATACTTCTATCTAAAAGTATCAAATATTTTAGGAGAAGGAAATTTAATATCATTTCCCGTGATTTCTTTTTGTTTAAAATTCATATTCATATTTTAATTTTTAAAAACATATATTTTCTAGTTTGTGATGGGGTAAGGCCTTAAGTAAATCCAGAGCTGTGACTAGGAGAACGTTTTAGACATTTAACAAACAGCTCTAGCCATCATACTAACTCAAGCAGTGGCGTAGCTAGGGTGGGGAGAGGAGGGGGGAGAATTTAATACCCCCCAGGGCCCCACTTGAGGGGGGCCCCAAATGAGTGTTTTTTTATAGTAAAAAGTACATATTAGGCAAAATGCAAGGGCCCCTTAAGAGGTCAAGACCCCTGGGCCCCGAAACGATAGAAAATTCCTAACTACGCCCCTGTCCCGGCCCCTGAACTAAAGTTCCAATGATTTGATAGCTAATATTAGCCACTCAGACATAAGATTTTTATTTGTCTAATTGATAATTGATGGGCACCTACTAGTTGTCTTTTGTAACAAAAAGAAACTCAATACGAGATTATGTTGATGATTCATAAAACATGATTATAGTCATATGTATGAAAGCGAAAGTACAATTAATATCTACGAGGATAAACATTACATTTCTCAAATATCTAAAAAATACAACATCGGGATTCGGCAATTTAGAATATAATGTTATTTCCGGAGACATAGAGATAGCGAGGGAGGGAGAGAGAGAGAGAGAGAGAGAGAGAGACGGAGGACTACCGAAGGTATGATGAAACATCAAGAAAGACATGCAAAGCCACGGGCTGTAGGTCACGGGTCAACTCTTAATATAGGGACGGAAATATAAAAAATATTCCGAAAATAGAAATTCGGCTTAGCTATGGGCATAATTAAAGTCCTCTTGCATCTCCACCACAAATGTCCCTCCTCCCAAGCCCATTCGTCTACAAATATCCTGTATTAAGATCGTTTTTTCTCATTTCTCTTTAGGAGGGGGGGGGCATCCTCCTTGTCTCCCATGGCTGCTTTGACATTATTTGCGTACGTGGTGGACAAAGATCATCTTTGTAAATGATTGCTTCAGGGCTGCCTTCAAAAGTACACATTCTCAAGTGGGTCTCAAAAGAATTATAAGCTCCAGTGAAAACAGCAACACTGCTTCGTATCTAGTAGCAAATAGTCATGCTACAATCAAAGCAGGCCGGCCTTAGGCAAAGGCAAACATGACCCTTATTAAATAGCTTCTAGTGTTTCTTACTTGCATAGTTTCTTTTAAAAAGTAAAATTTTTACTTTAAGGAAAAAAAATAGTCGTTGCATCAGAACTTTGAATTGTCTAAAATATCATGATGTCGGATTTTCACTACCTTTTATCTAAACGGGACGGACAAACCAGACTAAACTAATAGCGTCTATTCCCCTTTCGGAGGCCGCTAATAAAAAAATACATAATGCGCATCTCTTGGAGGGATCATGTCTCCAATCAGGAAGTTTTTAGATTGGCCAATATTAACATCATGAATGCTCTCCTGACACAAAGAAGACTATGCTGGCTCGGACATGTCACCCGCATGCCAGATGGTAGAATCCCGAAAGATATCTTATATGCTGAGCTTGTGGAGGGAGTCAGACCCAAGGGCCGCCCAAGACTAACACATAGAGATGTCTGCAAGCGAGACATGAGAGCCACAGGCATCAGCTTAAGTATGTGGGAAGACATAGCCGGAGTGCATGGAGACAGGCTGTGCGTGCTGGGGCAATCATCGATGAGAACAAAGAACTGAAGCAGCCTTAATCAAGAGGGAAAAAAAAGAAAGTTCCCCTGTCCGCTAGCCCTGAATCTGATGCATACACATGCATGAATTGTGGCAAAGTCTAGAATTGGCTTGATTAGCCACACCAGGTTCTGTCCCGTCTCAAGACCAGTAACTCATCTGGGCGCAGCTATTGCATTTCGAGACAAAAAGGAGCCATATATAATAGAAAATACAAGTTATTCTCCGCGTGATCTCGTTCTATTTAAATTTAGAAGAAAGCCTTCAGAATAGAAGACTTAAAAGTAAAGTAGCAATTATTCATAAAATACTGAACCATAATCTTCACATGCAAAAACAAAATTTAATAAGATCCTCAGAAACGCAAAAAGATACAAATACTCTAATAATACTCCATACGCTAGGACAAATCTGTACGAATGCTCTTTCTTCTCTAGCATGGAATGGTTTGCCTGACTTGGCAGAGCTTAGGTCATTGGTTAATATGTATGACCAAATGCATGACGCGTAGGACGTAATCATCTTCTTTTTCAAGCAAGTGTAAGTGCCTCCTTCAGACCTTGCGATCTATGGAGCTGATGATGTTAAGGTCATCTGTTTCTTTGGCCAACGGTTAACGAGCAGGGTGTTATATGGCCAGCACAACGACCAACCGCCTTTACTTTCCCCAACATAAGTCAGGTACTTATTAGAGCTGGGTGGACTCAGGGGCGCCCTAAAAATCCCGAAATTCAAAATCCCAGTCTTCACCGGGATTCGAACCCAGGACCTCAGGTTCGGAAGCCAAGCGCTTAACCATTCGACCACAGCGCCCCCCCCCCTTTTTTTTTTTTCAAGTAACGTCTGTATTATATAAGATAGATAAGAAAGAGGCGAAAAAAGGGAAAAACCGAGGCTGTCACTTGTAATGTGCATTTTATGTAATATTATATTAAATTAGGCTCTGCGATCTATTCATCTTGTTTAGTGAGGAAAGAAGCGTGGCCTACTTTCTTTCACAATTTACAATCACAATGTTACTTTACAATAGTGAGACCCTCTGAGGCTGACGCAACCGCACGCCATAGTCATAGTCACATGATCCGAACAGCAATCAAATCAAAGTTTAAATTGACAGCAACCGTTACTGACATCTCTCTCTCTCCCCCTCCCTTTTTCGATATCCTCTTATCCCCCCTACACCTTTGTTCTTACCTGACCTGACCCAGACAATACAAAAGTTAAAACAAAAAAGGAAAAACTAATTAGGACTCCATTGAACTAGCTTAGTGTCCTATTCGACTTATCGTCTAAACACCAGAGAGCGAATAACTTTAATAAGGCCCTGGGCGCATTCAGTCTTCAAGCCCTTTTGACACGATGTGAATGGATGATTTTGTAGTGGGCGGGGCCTGGGCTACGTTATGTAACTGATGTCATAGTTTATATTTAGAAGCGCTTGTAATACCTTTATGTTTGCATAGGTCATGATGCATCAAAAGAAGACGTCTTAACCAATGAAATGCGACGAGGTTTAAGGTTGAAGTTACAATGAATGTTACAGTCAGCCAGTTTGATCATTAAGAGACATTTGAAAATATTCTGTAGCTTTCTATATCGCCGAGGGTTCGGTGTCTGAGCGGTAAAGCAATTGGCTTCCGTACCGGAGGTCCTGGGTTCGAATCCCGGTGAAGACTGGTATTTTTAACTTCGGGATTGGGCGCCCTTAAGTCCACCCAGCTCTGATGGGTACCTGAGCTTAGTTAGGGAAAAGTAAAGGCGGTTGGTCGTTGTGATGGCCACATGACACCCTCGTTAACCGTGGGCCACAGAATCAGATGACCTTTACATCATCTGCCCTATATACCACAAGGTTTGAAAGGGGAACTTTCTATATACATAGGTTTCAAGTTCGAATCTCGCCGAAGACTCCGTTTTTTGAGTGCTAAGATTTTTCGAACTCTAATAAGTATCAGACAGATGTTGTTTTTTTTTTTTTTGAAGTAAGATTGGTTGGTCATTGTTCTGGCCACATAGCACCCTCATTAAACGTCGGCTACCGAGATGAGCTTTTCATCACCTGCCTCCATGGATAGTAAGGTCTGAAAGAAGCCCCTTTCTATATCGCAAGACACAATCATTTTACAAGGTTAAAATAAAATATAACATCGGAAGAGGGGATACAAATTATTAAAGTTACTCTCCTGAGAATTGTCAAAGCAAGCTTAGGTTTTTAACTGTAAGATCAACCGGCCTTTCAAAATCAAACTATTCTACAAGTGACATTTCCAGGCGGAAGAAAGAAAAACACAGTCCAGATGATATGTGGACAAACTCATGGAATAGACGTTATTAGACTTGTTCAGAACAGCTTGTAACGAAACAACAAATCTTTTCTTAATTAATAAATTGTAAACATTCCTTGACAAACAAAAGGCAATTGCTACGCCCTTCGCGTATTTGTATGTTAATTAAGGCGTGTACGTTAATTAATTCTCTTAGTAAAAAAGTTAAGTAACACTGTCAGAATTTGCGATCTATTAGGCAGATGATGTAAGCCAAGCTCATCTGTTTTTTTATAGCCGACTGTTCACGAGGGTATCGTGAGGCCAGCTCAACGACCAACAATCCCCTACTGTCAGTTACACATTATTATTATTATTATAGCTTTTATATAGCGCTACTTTCATGCTTATAGCATACTCAGAGCGCTTTTGGTCCAATCTCATTTGTGGACCAGGGAGTATCTAGGAGTTGGTTTCCCGTGCTGCCTTTGGGCGCTCAGTAAACACAACTCTGCCCGAGTCGGGTGTCGAACCTCGACCCCCCTTCTAGGTAGCCAAGCATACCAAGCTCAAGCCGCACATAGCCTCTCGACCACGCTTCCCACATTAGAGTTGGGAGGACTCATAGCGTCCTAAATATCCCGAAATTAAAAATCAGTCATCTTCGAGATTTGAGCCCGGGAACCACTTGGCTTTACTACTTGGCTAGCACTCCCAGAACCTAAAAGTTATTGTTTTCTTTGCGATTGTTCTAAAAGCATTAGGAAAAAGAGAGAACTTGTACAAATGTGTCCTAGCATAAGAAATAAGAAATGTAAGTTTTATTTTCTTTGTGTATTTATTTTATTAGGTTGTTTTTTTGTACTTGTAAGTTATGGTTCTTTGACTTGTGTATTATTGGTACTTTATTTTTTAGTCTTTTGTCCCGGAGTGTCTCCACATTTAGTTATTTTACTAAAGGATTCACTAATCAAATGTGAATATTAGTTTTAATAAACCTTTAGTCTTGGCTATGTTTTGCGTCTGTTTTAGTTTCTTAAATTTTGATGAGTTAAAAAGTCGCAAACAAAGAAGACATATTAAAATATTAGAAGTAAAAAATTTAAAGTTTCCCTTTCAGACCTTGTGGTCAATAGGGCAGATGATGTAAAGGTCATCTGATTCTATGGCCAACGGTTAACGAGGGTGTCATGTGTCCAGCACAACGACCAACCGCCTTTACTTTTCCCCAACTAATGTTAGGTACCCATAAGAGCTGGGTGGACTCAGAGGCGCCCGAAGATCCCGAAATAAAAAAAAAATCCCAGTCTTCACCAGGATTCGAACCCCGGGCCCAGGTACAAAAGTCAAGCGCTTTACCGCTCATCCACCGTGCCTCCATTCAAATATTTTCAAAAGGTTTTCAAGAATGACTCTCTGCTGTTTATGGCCGTTGACTTGTAGCACCAAACTGCTAATAGACAACTAAACCGCTGTAGGCGTATTTTTTATTTTACTTATAAAACTTTAAATAATTTGAATAACTTCTTTTTGATCCAAACTAAATATAGATTCTATTACAATATAGACTAATTCGACTTGAGAGGAAAGGAAATAAATTTATATTTTTAACAAATCTAACTGATCATAAAGCCATGTCTTTACACTCTGGCATTCAGGAGTCGTCTCCTCTTTCATAATTGCATTATGGGAGACTAGTGTAATTTCATCATCCTCACTGAATAGCCTTCCAACCAATAGCAAACGTCTTCTCACCGTCATCTTAGAAAGACACACACACTCACCATTACAACTCAGGGGCGTAGCTAGGCATTTTCCATCATCGGGGGGGGGGGGCGGGGGAAAGGGGGGCTTGACCTCTTTGGAGGCCATGAATTTTGCGTAATATTTAATATTTAATGTAAAAAACACTCATCTGGAGGCTCCCCTCAAATGGAGGTCCAGAGGAATTTTCAAATTCTCCCACTCTCCCCCCCCCCTAGCTACGCCACTGCTCCAACTAGTTTAAATATTAAATTTATATCTTTTCATAGAAATGTCAGTGATATTTAAGACTGAACATTTCAGCATTAAACTCGCCCTATGGATAATTGCAAGCTATTGAGGCGATAATAAAGCAAATAAATTAATGTACGGTTCTTTAAGAAGTATGATAGTTCTCTTTGTTGGTGATATCATTCTAATCTTGATAACAAAATTATAATTCTTAGACTACACATTTGTTATCAAAAAGCTTAATGACTTAATCGCGCTAAGAAATTTCCAAGAAAAAAAATATCAAAAAAAAATTTCAAAGTATGTCTAAAAATGTTAAAACTATAATAATACCAATTTTATTTATAAAGCGCTGTTAAAAAAACAAAAACAAAATATAGGCTCAAGGCGCTGTTATAACATTACAAACACAATCACGAGAGCTAAAATGAAAAACAAATCTAAAAAAGTTTGGATATATCCATCTAAATCTGTATCTCTCAAAAATGCAGAATTTATTTCCTTTATTCGATAACAAACAAAAAAATTAATTACTAATACTATAATGATTAATTAATTATTTTTAAAATTCATTCGTGTTTTGTTAGTTACAATAAATACTTGTTTAAAGTTTCAACTTGGTCAGAGAATGGGTGTGGGAGAAATAACGTGTTTTATTATATTAGGTTACGAAATCCCACATATTTAGCAGTATATATGACTACTGAAGGATTAATTTCCCTTGTTGGTATCAAACAAAATAATAAATTACCAGTTATTGACTGATTTGTTAATTTTTGTATTGATTCCTGTCTTGTCTATGCCAATGAATAATCGTGCCAAATTTCAACTTGATCCGAGAATGGGAGAAATAACGTGTACATACTTTTGACATGACAGACAGACAGACAGACACACAGAGTGACTTGCTGTAAGCTGTGTAAAAAATAGAGTATAATTGAACAAACTACAAACACAAAGAAAAGAGCTATCATTGTTTCTTCTGCAGTTGTAAGCATGAGCTGATTTTTCCAGCTTTAAAGCTGGATAGAATAGCTCTAATGGGTACCTGACATTTGTTGTGAAAAAGTAAAAGGTGGTTGGTCGTTGTGCTGGCCACATGACACCCTCGTTAACCGTAGGCCACAGAAACAGATGACATTTACATTATCTGCCCTATAGACCAAAAGACAAGAAATAAGTCTACTCAGTTTCGCTGTCATAAACGTTTGGACTAAATCGATTTTAGTAACTCGTTAAGTTCTGATAAATCTTTCCTTTCCAAGAACAACAAAAGTGAAAGTTCAGAGATTCTGAGAAAAAACAACAACTTTTCTTTTTGTTTAATCTTTATTTCAGTTTTGAAACCAGAAAGTGATAGAGCATCTATCAATGGATATTCCCACTAATATATGGGCTTTTAAATAGCTATTCAGAAAAACACATCAATTTAGAAAATTATCTTTAGACACAGAAAAATTGTATTTCAAGTTGTAATTCTCTACGATGTCAACATAAGCCAAACAAAAAAAAAAAAAACAGACAAACAAACAAAAATATTCAAGACAATAAAAAAAAATCTTGCCCATTTCGTTGCTTAAAACTAGCCTACAAATTTAGATTAGCAGTAAGCTAAAGCTTAAGCAAAATATATATTTAAAAATACTTCTAAAAACGAAAACGAAGCTTATTTAAGGGGAAGAACTCCTCGTTTGCAGCCGTAGCTCAATATTGCAATTATTATATCCTTTTTCAATATCGAAGAAAAGTAATGTATTATCACTAATTAATTAATTGTTTTTTTTATTATTATTGATTCATGTTTTGTTAGGAGCATTGAATAATTATGCAAAGTTTCAACTTGATCCAAGAGCGGGAAGTGGGAGAAATAACGTGTTTCAAATTTTTACCAGACAGACAGACAGACAGACGGAGAAAGCTTTGTAAAAAAAAAAAGTACTCAAAGAAAAAACTGGAAAAAGAAGTAAACAAGCAATAGAAGACAGTCTATCTGAAACGATCAAGAATGGATTGTTCTTATATATGGGTTTAAAAAAAAACGAAATGAGTTTATTATGGATCAAAGTAGAACGGGTGATAGGTAATGACATGAACGAATGCCTCCTCAAAAAATGCCTTCTTCAGGAGAAAAAAAAAGAAATAAAATACAAAAAATATAGCTTTTGAAATAGCGATACTTTTAGTCTTATAGAATGCTCAGAGCACTATGGTCCTATCTCATTTGTAGACTAGTGGGGGGCATCCATCGTTTGCGGGCCCGGGGGGGGGGGGAACGACCTTTATTGGGGGGCCCTGCATTTTACGTAATACTTAATTTTTAATGTAAAAAAACTAATTTGGGGGCCCTCTTCAAGTGGGGGCCCGGGGGAATTTTAAAACTCTCCCCCTCCTCTCTCCTCCACCCTACCCACGCCACTGAGTGGGGGGGTATGTGTGAGAAGGTTTTTCCGTGCTGCCTTTAGGCACTTAGTAAACACAACTCTGCTCGAGTCGGGGGTCGAACCTCGAGCCCCCAAGTTCCTTGGTAGACGAACTGCCGTGATTCCAGAGCTGTCTTTTACACATTTCGGGCATTCTTACTTACTTAGACTTAGGCCCTCCCGCGCCGTTCGGCGCATTGGGCGGCAAGCTGTCTCCACAAAGATCTGTCATTGGCAATGTCTGCAGCCTCCTGCTACCTGGTGTCCACTGTTCTGAGGTCCTCCATGAAGGTATGACGCCAAGTTATACGAGGACGTCCCTGCTTGCGTTTTCCTCGTATTGGCCCCCCTGTCATCGCAATTCTTGGTATGCGTAGTTCATTTTGTCGTAGAACATGTCCCGTAAACCTATGCGACGTTCTTTCACAACCTTACTAAGTGTTCGACTCCCAGTTCGGCATAGGGTTTTCTTGTTTGAGACTCGATCTCTGTAACTGACTCTCGGGCATCCTACAAGCGGAAAACTTCTCAACCACAGCAGTTGTCATCCGACGTACGATTGAAAGTACAATTTAAAAAGTTGACTATAAAAGATCCGAAAAAAATATTACAAACAAAGTAAACGTTTCTCAGCAGTCGAAATTCGATACATTATTTCTATCTTTTGTGTAGGCCCATTTCTTGTGGAGGAGGAGCGGTAGCTGAGCGGTAAAACGCTTGGCTTGCGAACCGGTAAAGACTACGATTTTAAATCTCTGGATCTTCGGGCGCACCTGAGTCCACCCAGCTCTAATGGGTACCTGACATTAGTTGGGGAAAAGTAAAGGCGGTTGGTCATTGTGCTGGCCACATGACACCCTAGTTAACCGTTGGCCACGAAACAGCTGACCTTTACATCATCTGCCCTATATACCACTGTCATCACAAGATGTTAAAGGGGAACTTTACTTTTTTTTTTCTTTTGGAAGCCCCCGGGGCAATAGCTCCCCTTCCACCCCTGATCATGATTGAAACTCGGAGCTTCCTTGTTAGCCAAGTTATTTTAGCCAACCATCTACACATCCCTTCTAAAATTTATAATAGTAATACTAATGTAAAATACATTTTCAAAATCCCAGCTACATGTAAAGATAAATATACGGAAGCAAACGTTGATCAAATCATGACATTGTTAGATTTAATAAGTTCGATGATCAAATAGTTAACTTGTGACCTAGAAAGATAAACAAATGTTGCTTCTCTTCAGAAGTCCCACCCTCCGTCCCCCGGCTTTCGTTTTCCCACAACCCCATTTCCTAAATGCACAGCTTTTGACAGAAAATGATACGCACAAGATTCCATAGACTCGCAATACAAATTTGTAATATCTCAATTATTTGGAATCCTTCGTCCTGAAGGTTTCATATTATAATTTAAGTCACCAAGTAGATTACTTTACGGCGAAGGTATAAACAAGGAAAATAAAAATTTGGTGAGATAATAAAGAAGTAATATAACACATTAGACACTTAATAATTCTTCTTTTTTAAAGAACCTGACTTTATGATTTAAAATTAACTTAAGATAATTACAAACCAACCCTAATCTCCTGAATGGCGGCAAGATGTGATCTCGCGACCATCGCGACTGCAGCGCTTGGCCAGACTACAATCCAGATCGTCTAGTATCTTCATGATCACAGCCCAAAGCGCAAGACATGATGCCCAAACTATCCTGATATTGATATTTTCTTTAACCTATAAGCTGATTTTTGTTACGCCCATGTTAGTAATAATATCTTTTAACAAAATCAAACTTACTTCAATAACACAGCCTTTCAGTCTCACGCTCTGGAATCGCCTATTCCACCTATGTTGCATCATTTATAACCAATCGATAACCTATTTCCACTGTCACCATAGAAACCCCCCCACACACACACACACTCCACAACACTGACAGTGCAGCTATCGTCGCTGGATCTACCACTCAGACTTTAGACCCTGGAAGACAGACTGTTTTCCGCACAGCAAAAGTTTAACTCAAGCAAGACTTAATGACTACTAATGTCCTTCTCCCAATTTTAGGTGTCTCAAACTGGAGTTTGTCAACGGCCTCTTTTTTTTTATGGAGTTTGTCTGTGACCTTAGATGGCGCGGTGGCTGAGCGGTAAAGCGCTTGGTTTCCTTACTGGGTATCCTAAGTTCAAATCCTGGTGAAGACTGGGATTTTAATTTCGGGATTTTCGGGCGCCAGGTCTAAGAATCCAGGTCTTTACCTACATTCGAACCCGATTGAAAGCTAATTACCGCTAAGTCATCACTCCGCCTAGATGACCTCTACATCATCTGGCTTATAGATCGCAAGGTCTGAAAGGAAAATTTTGTTTTTTTTTTAACTCTTTCTCTCCTAACTGACGATATCAACGTTGATTTCACCAGAATGTGGTAAATAATTACGGAGAGAAAGAGTTAAAAGTATATGATAATGTATATAATATGATAATAATATGATATGAGTATATGTTAGCACCACATAATTCAATTTGGTTGCTCAATTTGTGCTTTTTTTCTTAGTTGGCAGCATAGAAGTTCACTTAACTCTTTCTCTCCGAATCGACGATACCAACGTTGATTCCGCCAGAATCTGGTAAATAATTACGGAGAGAAAGAGTTAAGCGTCTTGACATTGTTTATTTCAACTGGAAATGCCTCGTTCTCGACAGCGAGATTTACTTTCGTTTTAGATGAATTTTAACTTGAAGATTTGTATGGCAAGATGATTTGTATACCAAGAAATGATACAAGTCATTCAGTTTTAAGACACTGAAAAATGGGCAGTGGGAGAATAATATGTAAAAGAATCCACCCGGACAGACAGAAAGACAGACAAAATGAGATGATATAGCCTTTGTAAAAACACAAAGGGATCTTCTATTTTCTTTCTTCTGTTGCTTTCTTCATTAGTTTTGTTGTTTGTTTGTTGTTTTAAAGGTCTTAAAGAATGCAATGACCCAAATTGTCTACATTCTATTACATTCATATGTTAACAAGCTTAATTTTGTTAGTACGCTAAGATTAACATCGCTATTAGTAAAACAACTCTATATTTTTTAAATTATAAGTGCATACAGAAGATTTATATACCAAGGAATTATACAAGTCATTAAGACAGAAAAACCCAGCATTCATTACAATTAAAGACGCAGAAAAACCCAGCTTTCTTACTGAAAAAGATGTCATAGTCAAAGTCCACAATATGTTTTACCTTTCTTTCACCCCTGTCTTTCTCTCTCTTTACTCTTTTCCCCACTTCTCTTTTTTTCTCATTTCTCTCTCTCTCTCTCTTTACTCTTTCTCCCCCTCTCTTTTTTTCTCTTTGTCGTTACTATCTTTTTTTCCTCTCTCTCTTTTTCCCCTCTCTTTATTTATTTCTCTCTCTATTTACTCTTTCCCCACTTTCTTTTTTCTCTATATTTCTTCTCTCTATCCCCCCTCTCTCTCTCTCTTTTCTTTCTCTTTAAAAAAAGACATTGATTCCGATTCCGACTTATGTTCGACAGTACGGCTAATCCTTGATGATGTTTAGCCAGGTATAGCCCGCAGATGGTGTTTTTTGATGTCAACATCTAGGTACATAGGTCAGTTGAAAGATATTCAAGATCAAGGCCATTAAGATACTGACTATATTGTATTTCGTTACAACAGCACTAATCCATGTCAACACAGACCCAAGGGGCTCAACTAATGGATAAAGATCTAGTTCACATTAAGCACAGGAGATAATTTGGAGAAATTTAAGGCTCATTTTCCTTTTTAGAAAGCTTATATTAACTCTATTAAATCTACTGCAGAGCTAGAGAGGAGGATCCTAGCAATGGAATTGAGATGCTACAGAAGGATCCTAGGCATCACATTTAAAGACCGCATCACAAACCAAGAGATTAGAGACAAGGTTATTGCAGCGATCGGACCCCATGATGACCTGCTAACTACTGTGAAAAAACGCAAGCTTAAAATCTATGGCCATATAACAAGATCTTCGGGGCTCGCAAAGACCTTCCTCCAGGGAACAGTACCAGGAAAAAGAAGAAGAGGCAGACAGAGAAAGCGGTGGGAAGACAACGTAAAAGAATGGAAAGAAGTTCTAAACTGGGCAAAGGATGGAGAGGAATGGAGAAAGACGGTCTACAAGTCTTGCTTGGTGCCCCAACGGTCTACCAGACTAAGGGATAGGTAGCAGTTAACATATTAACTCTGGTGAAAATTTTGTACACGTTATTTCTCCGATACCCGATCTCAGATCAAGCTGAAAATTTTGCACATCTATTTCATTTACCTGACAACCAAAGACTCAAATCTAAAAAAAAAAAAAAGCTAATTGACTATAGGTAAGTAATTATGTGGTTTGACATCTCGAACAAGGGAAATAAATTGTTCTTGAAATTGATTCTTTATGATAAAAAGCACTCTATGACAAGAGGCATAACCCATAACGTATTTAAAAACTAATGACCAACTTAATAGATGTAATGCAGAAGAATGCATATGTAGATTAACTGCTACGCTTGAGATATTGCTACGAAGAAAACATGACAGTTTAATAATGTGTTCAATAACTTATACCTACATCAGTGGCGTAGCAAGTTCCCCGTGGGCCCGGGTTCAAGAATATGTTGATGGACCCCTCCCCCCCACCAATATGATACATATTTTGTGTGACAAAGAAACCTAGTAATTTGTATGCATGCAAGTTCAATAACACAGCTGACAGAACCATTGAATACTTTGTCTAAGTACTGTTGAGCAAATTAAACTTTTTAATTTTTTAACCATTTTTTTTTACAAAATTGCATTGTATGGCAGGCGACAATCGGTCATTAGTCATAGGACCAGGCGATATGAAATCCCAACGCGCCATCTAGTGTCGTATTTACAGTAAAGTTGAAAACAGTAGCCATAAGCTATTTGAGATATGGGGCCCCATATAAGCCCAGATATCGTATGTAACAACTAAGTATTTCTTGGAGACCCTAAGCTAGAGCTTATGTTGCATAGACCTTTCGTTGTTTCACCATAGGGTGTGGGCCCTAAATGGTCGTGGGCACGGGTTCATTGAACCCCTTCGCGCCATGGATGCTACGCTACTGACCTACATAATTAGACCTATAAAAATAATTTCAATAATCAATGTTGTTTAGCTACGAACATGAGCTCTTTTTAGCGGCCCCCGAAAAGGGGAAAAGACGCTTTTAGTTGTGTGGCCTGTCTGTCCATCCCGTTTGGATCTCAGAAACTATGGGAAGCGTGGTCGAGAGGCTAAGTGCGCTTGAACTTGGCTTGGCTATCTAGAAGGGGGCTCGAGGTTCGACACCCGACTCGGGCAGAGTTGAGTTTACTGAGCGCCTAAAGGCAGCACGGAAAAGGAACTCCTAGATACCCCCTCCCCCTACGGGTCCACAAATGAGATTGGACCAAAGCGCCCTGATCATGCTATAAGCATGACAATAGTGCTATATAAAAGCTATAATAATAATAACTAGAAGAGAAAATGAAAATCAGACATCATGATATTTTCGATCATTGAAAGTTTCTTTTCCGAAAGTTTAACAATCTAATTTATACATTTATTTATGCAAACAGATTTTTCCAAAAAATACACCACTTTTAAATACAAAACTTCAGGGGAGATTATTCTTTTAAAAAGGTCACGGACTTCTTCATTAATAAATCATGCTTCATTCATAAATCCAATGGGGCCGCCTCTGAGTTTGTGTAATAGGTCTCTTTGTATGTAATCTTGTTTTTACTTTTGAATTATCTGAAAAGAATAGCATTACATTTTTGAAAAACTAGATCTAGAGATTTATTACTGTCTTCCAGCAATGACCAACAAACGCTATTGAAAAAAGATGCCATTTTCAAAACACGCTACTTTATTCATTATTAAAATACACTAGGCTAATGTCGCCGCTAGTGCATTCTAAATTTGCATTTAGTTGACAACAATGTGAGTCCTTGACCTTCTTTAGCTGAACTTCATAATCTCCAATAGATTTTAGCTCTCTGGTTTGCATGTGGTAAGCTGATATAAGAATGTCTTGAAGACTATAATGAACAGTTTTCACGTCTCTATATCTGGCCTTGAGATGAGTTAGGACCTCAGAGTAAGGTTTGCAAGAACCAAAAACTAAAGTACATGTGTAGCCTGTTGGACCAACTGTCTCTGATAACTGAAGTATCTTGTATCACACACTCTCTCTCCAGGGGCGTAGCTAGCAATTTCCCATCGTTTTGGGGACGAGGGGTTGGCCTCTTTGGGGCCCCCTGCATTTTGCGTAATATTTAATTTTCAATGTAAGAACACTCATTTGGGGCCCCCATCAAGTAGGGTGGATTCTTAAATTCCCCCTCCTACTCTCCCCCCTAGCTACGTCACTTCTCTCTCGTTTTCTCTCTCTCTCTCCTTCTCTTTCTCTCTCTCTTTCTCTCTTTTTCTTTCACTTTCTTTCTTTCTCTCTTTCTCCCTTTTTCTCTCTCCCATTCTCTCTTTCTTCTATTTCTCTCGTTCTTTCTCTCTCTCTCGCCTTTTCTCTCTCTCTCTCTTTTATTTCCCTCTTTCTGTCTCTCCCCTTCTCTCTCTCTATTTCTTTCTCTCTCCATCTTTCTCTTTCTTCCTCTCTCTTCCTCTCTCTCTCTCTTTCATTTCTCTCCTTCTCACTTTCTCTCTCTCTTGTTATCAGTTCTCGGAAAAAACAACACAAAAACTTCTGAACATTTGTAGAAAGCTATAGTAGCGAGTGTTTTGTGTCTATGTGTTTGTATTGATGTGTTTCGCTGTGTGTCTGTGTATATATATATATGTGTGTAAGGTTGTGTGACTACCAATGTGTGTTTGTGTGCATATAAATTGAATGTAAATATTTATTTTCCCTACCAAGGCCCCGATACTTCTTTTATATTTTCACTTGTGGCAAAGCTCGATGTTTCTCAAAATATTGCTTGGTAATTAATAAATTACAGAACCACGTACGACTCCCACAATCAGAGGCGTAGCTATGTGTGGGGGGGGGGAGAGAATTTGAAACTCACCCCGGGCCCCCGCTTAAAGGGGGGCCCATAAGGTAAGTTTTTTTCCCCTTAAATATGACATATTACGAAAAATACAAAGATCCCTCAAAGAGGTCAAGGCCTCCCCCCCCCCCCCATGATGGCGAACTACGAACTACAATAAGTTCTATAGATCTACTTTAATTCAATCGTTCAATACTGAATCGTCGAAATGCAATCACAGTTTTAACTTTTCCTAAACTTGAAATAACAGTAACCTACAGCCATTATAGAACATGTTCAGTGGCGTAGCTAGGCGGGGGTAGGAGGGGGAAGAATTCGACAATCCCCCCCCCCGGGCCACCACTTGGGTGTTTTTTTTACATACAAAAATTAAATAATACGAAAAGTGCAGGGGCCCCCAACGAGGTCGACCTCCCCTGCCCCTAAACGCTGAAAAATTCCTAGCTACGCCCATGAACATGTTTGAAAATGTTAAACATAGCCCCCTTCCTCTTCATAAATTTCTCTAGACCTACTCATTTGAAATGCCACAATAGGCAGGGGAGTCAACCCAACTTCGATTTGAATTTTTCTTACGATGTGCCTCCGTTGACCGGAAGTAAGTAGATATTCGCTTAACTCTTTCTCTCCGTAATTATTTACCACATACTGGTGGAATCAACGTTGGTATCGTCAGTTAGGAGAGAAAGAGTTAATATCCATCTACACGACATGGCTTATCAGCAAACCATCGCCTGCCCTGTGAAATAAAACATGGACCTTACACGTAGAGGTAAGCTTTAATAACGTAGCAACGAGGACATACAAACAACAACCTTTGCTTGGCATTGCTATCTTATTAAACCAGATAAAGCTTCTAATTGTCCTGCTTAATTCATCAACAAACACTAAGGAAAATAAAACAGTTCCACAAGATGGCGTTATCTTTTTGTAGGTTATTAGTCATGCTTTAATAAAAAGAGCACTTCATCTTCTAGTCTATAGTATGTTGATGACAAATATAAAGTGTTTTTAAAGGGGGGATTAAATAATGTGCTTAATTTCGAGAAATACACCTGTGCCAGATTTTTTAAAAATTCATCATTGGAAAAAATATATGGGCCTAAATTAAAACTATAAATCCAACGAGAAATTTGAGCTGGAATTCTGCCACATAATATATTCCAGACCAACAGCAGAATTATTAATTAATATTTCATTAGAGCTAGCAGCGGGCAGGATTTGATCCCTGGACCACTGAGACGGACTAACTATTTTGTATGACCAGGCTGTCGTGGGACTAGATCGAGATTCAAGCCAAGCTGTTTAAGCCACACATTCGACCATATTAAAAAGTCAAGAACTATAGACATAATTACGAGTGTATTCGTTTTACATGCCCCCGCATATCGACAACGATATTCCATCAGAGCTAGCAGCGGGCAGGATATGATCCCGGGTCCATTTGGGACGAACTAAAGATGATTCAGCGATCATTATTATTATTATAGCTTTTATATAGCGCTATTTTCATGCTTATAGCATGCTCGGAGCGCTTTGGTCCAATCTCATTTGTGGACCAGTTGGGGGGGGGAAGGGGTATCTAGGAGTTAGTTTATCCGTGCTGCCTTTAGGCGCTCAGTTAACACAACTCTGTCCGACTCGGGTGTCGAACCTCGAGCCCCCTTCTAGGTAGCCGAGCCAAGCCACGATCAAGCGCATTTAGCCTCTCGACGGGGGGGGGGGGTTCAAACCCGGGACCAATCGCAACTTCAGTCCAGAGCGCATACCACGCTACCATGTGGCACTAGTTGATATGTGACAGACCCTCCAAATCTACGCATCAAAACAAAGTAAAATAAGAAGGGCCAAAAGATATTTCAATAAAACGGTAAGCCAACCTGGCCATGTCTTATCGCACGCTAAATGAAACACCTTAGAATTCGGTCTGTTGGCGCAAACAACGAGCAGACGATACACTGCGAAATTAGTTCTAAAGGTTCAAGGTGTTAATGTACTTTACACAAAAAAAAAATCGTTTAAAAAATATGTTTGATATTTTTTTTGATCCAGCACGATAAGACATGTATTGATGTGAACTTGTTTTCTAGGCGTAAAACTGAATTTCTTCACTATTTATGTATTTTTTTAAATTTCATCTTTTAGAATTTAACATTTATTGGGAAGAGGTTTTTATTTGTTCATATTTTTCTTTTCTCATTTTTTTTTTCAACTGTCTTTTGTTATTTATATCTCCATCTTTATCTCTCTGTCTCTCTCTGTTTGTTCCTCTTTCTCCCTTTCCTTACCTCTCTCTCTCTCTTTACTCTCTCTCTCTCTCTTCCTACCCCTTCCTATCTCTTTGTCTCTCTTTTCATCTCTCTCTCTCTCTCTCTCTAACCCTCTCTTCTTTTCTCTCTTATTTTCTCGCTTTCTGCGCCTCTCTATTTTTCTCTTTGCTTGTCTCTCTCTCTCTCTCTTTCTGCTTGTTTCTCTGCCATCTCTTTCCCTTTCTTCCCATGTCTCTGTCCCATTGTCTCTCCGTCTCACTTTTTTCATGTCTCTCTCTCTCTCTCTGTCTCTCTCTCTCTGTCTCACTCTCTGTCCCTCTCTCTTTTTCTCCGACCTCTCTTTTTCCCCTCAATGTCTGTCTCTCTCATTCTCTTTCTTCCCCTCTCTCTCTCTTTGTTTCTGACCTCTCTCCTTTCTCTCCCTCTTTCTCTCTCTATTCATCTCTCTCTCTTCCTTTTGCTCTCTCTGTCTCCCTGTTTTATTTTCTCCACTCTCTATCTCTGTCTTTGCCTCTCTCTCTTTCCCCATTCCCACATCTTATCTTTCCAACTTGAGCTAAAAGATGCCTAGTTCTTGTTGCTAATCATTGTTGCTGTGGCCCCGAATGTCATGGTGGCTTGATATCTTTCAAGGCCTTCTGCACTAATACTCTTCTGCTAGTCCAACCTTGAACTGGACACTGACAGAGCCATCAGACTGAGGGTCATGGGTAACTATATGCAACTGACCTACAGACCAGTACTATTTTAGGCCTGGATAAAACTAAAAGAATGCTCAAAAGTAAACTTCGTAAGACTGAATATAGAAAGAAATAGTCCACTGATAACCAAACTCCCTTTTTTTTTTGCATTAGCTGCGGATTAATTTCCTTCAGGTAGGTCACGAGCCGCATCACCACCCAATTAAAAACAACAACAACAACGGATCGTTGAGCGAAACTTCGAAGCTTCTTTATGCAACTAAGCAGCGATAGCACCGATTCACGGGTCGGATGTTATCTGCGGGCCGCAGGCTGGACATTACTTATAAGTTAACATATTGCAATTGTTTCAAGTGGCGAAATATAATGAGCATTATAATATCACGGGTTTCGGGCGTGGATACGAAAGGCCAAGAAGAGTTCTGAATGAAGGAGTGTTTGAGGCAGGCCTAAGCCCTCCATGGGCTGTAGCGCTACTCTGATGGTTGAATAGAATCATAGCTGCCAACAGGTCCGGTCCTAGATGTTGCGGGGCCCTATGAGAAATGGATTGCGCGGGGTCTAATTTATCGGCTTTATGTTGGAAAACTACTATCTACTACTATCCACATGTCTCGTAAAGTTAATTAGACAGTGATTTTGTACTAAGTAAGCTATAAATAAAATGCAAAGAAGAATTTATTTTCTAATACAAAATCTTAATTTTCACTTATTAACCTAATCACAGCCCAAATTTACAAATTTTTACAGCAGTTAGCACGTCATCGTGGGCCCGATCGCTGAACTAATCTTGTCTCAAATCTCAATTATACTAGCTGAGAAACTACGAAACTACTGTTGCTAAATCTAAATACAGAGAAACTACAAAAAAAAACCAAAAAAAAAACTGCCGCGAAATCTAAATCTAGCAGCTGGAAAAAGTGGCACTGGATGGATCCACGTGGAGAGCGAGCATAAAGGAAGGGTCTCGGGCTGCTGATGCCATACACAACAGAAGCAGAAAGAAGGGTAAAAATGCAACGGCGTCTGGTGATTACATATGCCCGGCCTGTGACCGCAGCTGTGCACCAAGGATTGGGCTCTTTAGTCACATAAGAAGTTAAAAAGGGAAAAGATTGTCTCTCGAGACTTAAAATGCCACAGAAATCTAAATAGGGAGAAAGTACTATACTCAAGCTGATGGATCTAAATATCGAGAAAATAAGAAAACAATGCAGATTTATCTTGTACATGGTTGCAATCTTGTGAGATAGTTGAACCAATAGTCATGATGTTTGTGTATCTCTTATCACACTATACCTAGTTACCTGGTATACAATGGCACTTTTGTGGTGTGATAATGGGTGCCCCCTGTTAGTGCCTCACCCTCAGCATCGCCCACACAACAAGTAGATCACGCGACAAGGTCACGTGATATCAAAAAGGAAAAAAAAAAGTGACCAGAGTGGTTCTAACTAACATTTATTTATGTTTACAATGATAGATGCAGCTTTGTTGATGATGTGTCTTACTTTGACTACTCGGTTCAAATTATCTGGCAGGTCGTATTCAGGCGTAGAAACACATTATTATAGCTTTTATATAGCGCTACTTTCATGCTTATAGCATGCTCAGAGCGCTTTGGTCCAATCTCATTTGTGGACCGGTGGGGGGAGGGGGGTATCTAGGAGTTGGTTTCCTGTGCTGCCTTTGGGCGCTCAGTAAACACAACTCTGCCCGAGTCGGGTGTCGAACCTCGAGCCCCCTTCTTAGGTAGCCAAGTCAAGCTCAAGCCGCACTTGGCCTCTCGACCACTCTTCCCACACTTCTCACACATCGGCTAATTGTTTTTTTTTTTTTAAGTTTATCTCACCCCCTCCCCCGCATACACACCCAGCCTACCCCCCGTTCAACCTTTATAATTATATCGAGACCAGTCGTTATAGAAAGCCTGAATACTGACTTGTAACGTCACAACCTGTGGGCAGTTTAGGCCAATAGCTCATTGCCACATAGTACAGACCTATAAGCAAGGCAGTTGAGTGTTTAATCGCTCGGATTCCGAACCTGGGGTCCTGGGTTCAATCTCGAATACTGGGATTTTAAATTTCGGAATACTTAGGGCAACCCTGAATCTACCCAACTTTAACGAGTACCTGACTTTAGATGTGGAAAGTAAATGCGTTTGGTCGTTGTGCTTGTCACGTGACACTCTGCAAGTTCTGAAAGGGGAACTTTATTATTCGAGGAGGAAATCGTTTAAAATAATTGGAGGTAGTTCCAGCTAAGATGTTCTAAAGTGAGCTAAATGTGTGAAAGAGTATGTGTGAGAAAAGGTAAGGGGGCCCAGGGGCCCCTCTCAACTTGAGAATGAGAAAGTCAAAAAAGTGTTCAGTTCAATTTGAATATGTCCGTTCCGAGATAGCTGGCCCAGGGTTCACGAGAGATTGCGTGGCATATGATTGTGTTTTGTTTTGTGCTTTTGTTGAAGAGCTGTGTGTGTTTTGTACCATCTGAGATCTACGTGGGACACAGAGAACCATTTCTGATAAAAATCGGCCCCTTGACTCAGTTCTGCTACTTTTATCTCGTATGCACTTTTTAACCTAAACATTGACAATGTGGGACGAAACCTGTCATAAGTGAGGTAGGGAGTGACTGGGCAAGTTGGGCCCCGGTTCTTTTCAACAGCAGTGCTTCTTCTTTCTTCGAGTGTGAAAAAAACATAGCTCCCCTTCCCCTAGATTTATGCATAAAGATCTACACTCCATTTAAATCTATAATTCAGTAAGATATTTAGTCCATCCATCTAGATCTATACTGTAGTTGTATCAACAACACATCTAGAACTAAAGTCCAGGTATAATAATAATAATTTTAGTTATAAAGCTCTGCTAACAAACATCATTGATGTTGGCTATAATCGATGTGATAACATTACAAACATAAATACAAGAGCTAAAATGACAAACTAATCTAAAAAAGTTTTAAACAGGTAGGCCTTTATGTTCTTGAAAGTTGTGTAGCATGTTGTCTGTCTGAGGTCAATTGAGAGTTCTAGATTTTCACAGTCTTAAATCACTTTCATGTGAGAACCTTAATGTCGAAAGGTCTAATGATACCCAAACTACGACACGAGGGCATTATCCGGTCCTGACGCGGCGCTATCCAGCCTTTGAATCCACTGGGCCTAATGAGATCACAGAAGCTTAATTTCTATAGACTGCATTGTGTGTGTATGCAATTTTGTGGTCCGTGATCTAACCGTCGAAGCGTTCTATGACAGACCGGAATAGCGTGGACACATCTAGTCTTGAGTCCTTACAACGTAACAGTGTCCCATTCAGCGTGACAGTATCTCTTCCAGAGTGACAGTAACCCATACAACGTGACAGTAACCCATACAACGTGACAGTAACCCATACAACGTGACAGTAACCCATACAACGTGAAGTAACCC
>JADKLZ010059289.1:0-26343 GCA_021533235.1 Biomphalaria straminea | reverse complement strand
AGGTTAGAAACCAACCAATATTTATTCTCTGGCGCTGCCAGGGTCGAGTTTCGTTAAACGGAAACAAAATTCATCGTAGTCCCTTTATCAGTTTCCACTGAGAAATTTTCTGGTGAAGTGGCAGGTCTGCAACAGTACCGCCCTCTGACAGGCAACAAGAATGTTCCTAGGAATGCCAAGGGCCTTGAATGTATCTGTGAGGTCAGTTGTTATTATCCCCTCGGTTGATTTAACAATGGGGTATATTGTTGTTTTAGATAACTGCCATAGACGCTTAATCCCCAAGCCTAGGTTCCCATATTTTCTAGTTTTCCAACTCAGTTTTTCTTTAATTATGATATAGTGGTACGACAATGTCAATAATGGTAGCGGCCTTTTCTTCTTATTATTATTGTTATTATTGTAACTGTTATTATTATCATTATTATTATTATTGACTAAGAAAGATATAGACATAGAGATAAAGACTGCTAATAATAAATGAAAAACTGTCATGGAATCCCCATATTGATGAAACTATAAAAAAAATCAAACAAAGCATTAGGGTTTATTAAAAGAAATTTCTATAAATCAAATAAGAACATAAAACTAAAATGCTATTTAACCTTGGTTAGGCCAATAATAGAATATGCATCCTCTGTTTGGGACCCCTCAACTCAAGAAAACATTAAGAAACTAGAACAGACCCAAAATAGAGCAGTGAGATTCATAACAAACGAATATTCACATTTCACTAGAGTAACACCTTTAGTAAAATCACTAAATTTAGAAAGCCTTCAGGATAGAAGACTTAAGAGTAAAGTAGCAATTATACACAAAACACTGAACCATAATCTCCAAATACAAAAACAAAACTTAATAAAATACTCAGAAAGACACAAAGATAAAGGCACATTCCTCGTCCCATATGCTAGGACAAATCTGTACAAATGCTCTTTCTTCCCTAGTGCCATTAGAGCATGGAATGGTTTGCCTGAGCTAGCCAGGAAAACCAGTGACTTGGCAGAATTTAAGTCACTGGTAAATATGCATGACTGAATGCATGACGCGTAGGACGTAATCATCTTCTTTTTTGAAGTAACGTCTGTATTATATAAGATAAGATAAGAAGATAAGATAAGATAAGATAAGCTAGAATAAAGAGCAAAATAAAGACAGAGATAGATGAAGAAAGATACAGATAAAGACAGTTGGTGAAAGAGAGAGAAAAAAAAAAGAGTGGAGGAGAAGGGAAAGAGAGAGAGAGAGAGAGAGAGAGAGAGAACTGAGAAAGATAAAACAATAATGAGACTGCCCACAGTGAGTTGGAGAGATTGATGAGATAGAGAGGTAGGAAATACGGGGGGAGGGGAGTGTGGCTTAACTAAAAATGGCTAAGACTGATTTTAAAGAGTCAGTTACAGAGATCGAGTCTCAATGAAATCCCTCCGCTGAACTGGGACTCGACCATTTAATGAGGTTGTGACAATGCGTCGCACTAATTTTTGTTGGACATGTTCTTCCGATGGAATGAATTACGCACACAAAGAGCTGCGATGACATGGAGGCAAATACGAGGAAAAGCGCAAACAGGGACGCCTTAGTATAACTTGGTGTCACACTTTCTTTGAAGACCTTCGAGCAGTGGACACCAGGTGGGAAGAGACTTCAGACATTGCCCGCGAAAAAAAAACATTATTAAGACAGCTTGCAGTCCAAGACTACGAGCGGCGCCGGAGGAGCTAAGTCTAAGTGAAAAGGGGGGGGGCCGGACGTCAACGAAAAAAAAAGACAGGTAAATAAGAAAATATACAAGCAGAAAGAAGAGAAGGGGAAACTATTTTGGTATCCACTGGCAACATTCTCTTGTAAAACCTTTTTTTTTCTTTATAAAAACACAGATAATTAAAACTATTCAACATATTGCCAGAATATTCTTAATCCTCACACTGTATCCTATTTTGAAGACTTCTGTTGTGCCCCATCTGGACTATCCCATAATCCTCTACATTTTTCATTCATATTTCATGCTTGTGACCTCAAACAAATGTTCCCCGGATATATTCGTGCATTGAAACTTTGTGTGTTCAGATTTACATATGAAATGTTGTGTTTTTTTTTTCTTTCTTTCCCTATTCGACTTTGAGATGATTCCTAATGAGATTAAACATTGATTTTAAAGAGAAAAAGTTCCCCTTTCAGACCATGAGGTCTATAGGGCAGATGACGTAAAGGCCATCTGATTCTGTGGCCTACGGTTAACAAGGGTGTCATGTGGCCAGCACAACGACCAACCGCCTTTACTTTTCCCCAACTCATGTCAGGTACCCATTAGAGCTGGGTGGACTCAAGGGCGCCCGAAAATCCCGAAATAAAAATCCCAGTCTTCACCAGGATTCGAACCCGGGACCTCCAGCACGGAAGCCAAGCGATTTTAAAGAGAGGATTGGAAAATTAAATCGCAGAGGAGGTAAGGGGGGGAGGCTTCTCTTTTAATTTTTGTTCAGTACATGAGGGAACATTGTTCTGTATCTAAATTGAAATCTAGACGTAAAAAATGAGTAGATAACAAATAAATAATCCGTGTATATTTAATAGCCGGGGGGGGGAGTTATTGATGATAATTAGATTTTATGTTCAGTTCTGTTGGAGTTTAATCAGATCAATGAGCTAAAGAGCTGGAATATCCCCAGAAAGGAATCCCTAATTTTTTTTTATTTTTTTTTAATATTATGTTTTTAATAATGACACACTTCACGGCCGCATTAGGCATAGGTAAATTAAGCACCCGTTTAGTTCTTCGATTGATAAGGGCCCCGAACATATCTATACAATTCGTTTTAGAAACGAAAAAGCGAAACTTGTGCTCAACATATACTGTTGGAGTCACTAGGTTTTAAATATTTTTCGTAATTTTATTTGTTCGCTGTTTATTTTTATATAGGGCTACTGAATTGATTAGGCCTAGGGCTTTCAATTATCTAAAGCCGGCTCTGCCACCTGCTTGAAATTAGTGATAATTCGGTCTCAATCTTAACATATTTGACTTACTTTTGTTATTTAATGTAGCAATAAGAACCGCCTACAAATGTTGACAATGTCTAAAAGCATTACAGTCTGTAAAAAATGTGAAGAACTTTATGCATTTTGCCACGAAGAAATCAACCAACAAGCAACGAAATACAAATTTATTTGTTAGTAATCAAAGAAATTTTCTTTGGCCTTGGACTTGGTAACACAGTAATTAGTCATGACGGTTTCAGAAAATGTAAACTTTATTGTTACCAGTCAACAATCATTTGAAAGTTATCCCGAGCAACAGGTTCTAGGTTATTTTTGCAACAGGTTCTAGGTTATTCTGTATACTTTTGGCTTCTATTTTTACCAAGACCTTGGCCACTTGCAAATAATGTTTTGTCCAATAAATGTGTGGATTGCATCACGTGGTTCGCGATGTCGTTTGACATCAAGGCGACGCGACTCAACCATTTTGGTACCGAGGCTAATTGCAGCCTTGGTTCTCTGCAGAACTTGACAGGACGATTTGTATCACGCCTGATTGGTTGAGCCTTGAAAGGGCAAATTGGAAGACAAAGTGCGTGGAAAGGGGAGAAATCTAAATTTATCGCAAATGTTTCTTTGGTCTGGGGGGGACACAGAAATTATCATGCAGACATGACCTCTGACAGGACAGGCCACGACCTTCTCCCCGATATAGCAAGGTCCTGTCTTCTTATTAAATCTCGGTACAGATGTAAACACTGTGTATAATGTGTACAAATGTTTTTATAGAGAAGCAGGTGTGTGTTCTAGTGTGTAGATACATATATAGGTTTCTAGTGTGTGTATTAGATAAATACAGGGTCAAATATAAATAGGTGGAGACCCCTAGGAATAATTTTTGTGGAGGCTTCTTCACCTTTTTCGGAATCTTTAGTAAACCCCCCAATTGCTAATAAAAATACTTCTATCTAAAAGTATCAAATATTTTAGGAGAAGGAAATTTAATATCATTTCCCGTGATTTCTTTTTGTTTAAAATTCATATTCATATTTTAATTTTTAAAAACATATATTTTCTAGTTTGTGATGGGGTAAGGCCTTAAGTAAATCCAGAGCTGTGACTAGGAGAACGTTTTAGACATTTAACAAACAGCTCTAGCCATCATACTAACTCAAGCAGTGGCGTAGCTAGGGTGGGGAGAGGAGGGGGGGAGAATTTAATACCCCCCAGGGCCCCACTTGAGGGGGGCCCCAAATGAGTGTTTTTTTATAGTAAAAAGTACATATTAGGCAAAATGCAAGGGCCCCTTAAGAGGTCAAGACCCCTGGGCCCCGAAACGATAGAAAATTCCTAACTACGCCCCTGTCCCGGCCCCTGAACTAAAGTTCCAATGATTTGATAGCTAATATTAGCCACTCAGACATAAGATTTTTATTTGTCTAATTGATAATTGATGGGCACCTACTAGTTGTCTTTTGTAACAAAAAGAAACTCAATACGAGATTATGTTGATGATTCATAAAACATGATTATAGTCATATGTATGAAAGCGAAAGTACAATTAATATCTACGAGGATAAACATTACATTTCTCAAATATCTAAAAAATACAACATCGGGATTCGGCAATTTAGAATATAATGTTATTTCCGGAGACATAGAGATAGCGAGGGAGGGAGAGAGAGAGAGAGAGAGAGAGAGAGACGGAGGACTACCGAAGGTATGATGAAACATCAAGAAAGACATGCAAAGCCACGGGCTGTAGGTCACGGGTCAACTCTTAATATAGGGACGGAAATATAAAAAATATTCCGAAAATAGAAATTCGGCTTAGCTATGGGCATAATTAAAGTCCTCTTGCATCTCCACCACAAATGTCCCTCCTCCCAAGCCCATTCGTCTACAAATATCCTGTATTAAGATCGTTTTTTCTCATTTCTCTTTAGGAGGGGGGGGCATCCTCCTTGTCTCCCATGGCTGCTTTGACATTATTTGCGTACGTGGTGGACAAAGATCATCTTTGTAAATGATTGCTTCAGGGCTGCCTTCAAAAGTACACATTCTCAAGTGGGTCTCAAAAGAATTATAAGCTCCAGTGAAAACAGCAACACTGCTTCGTATCTAGTAGCAAATAGTCATGCTACAATCAAAGCAGGCCGGCCTTAGGCAAAGGCAAACATGACCCTTATTAAATAGCTTCTAGTGTTTCTTACTTGCATAGTTTCTTTTAAAAAGTAAAATTTTTACTTTAAGGAAAAAAAATAGTCGTTGCATCAGAACTTTGAATTGTCTAAAATATCATGATGTCGGATTTTCACTACCTTTTATCTAAACGGGACGGACAAACCAGACTAAACTAATAGCGTCTATTCCCCTTTCGGAGGCCGCTAATAAAAAAATACATAATGCGCATCTCTTGGAGGGATCATGTCTCCAATCAGGAAGTTTTTAGATTGGCCAATATTAACATCATGAATGCTCTCCTGACACAAAGAAGACTATGCTGGCTCGGACATGTCACCCGCATGCCAGATGGTAGAATCCCGAAAGATATCTTATATGCTGAGCTTGTGGAGGGAGTCAGACCCAAGGGCCGCCCAAGACTAACACATAGAGATGTCTGCAAGCGAGACATGAGAGCCACAGGCATCAGCTTAAGTATGTGGGAAGACATAGCCGGAGTGCATGGAGACAGGCTGTGCGTGCTGGGGCAATCATCGATGAGAACAAAGAACTGAAGCAGCCTTAATCAAGAGGGAAAAAAAAGAAAGTTCCCCTGTCCGCTAGCCCTGAATCTGATGCATACACATGCATGAATTGTGGCAAAGTCTAGAATTGGCTTGATTAGCCACACCAGGTTCTGTCCCGTCTCAAGACCAGTAACTCATCTGGGCGCAGCTATTGCATTTCGAGACAAAAAGGAGCCATATATAATAGAAAATACAAGTTATTCTCCGCGTGATCTCGTTCTATTTAAATTTAGAAGAAAGCCTTCAGAATAGAAGACTTAAAAGTAAAGTAGCAATTATTCATAAAATACTGAACCATAATCTTCACATGCAAAAACAAAATTTAATAAGATCCTCAGAAACGCAAAAAGATACAAATACTCTAATAATACTCCATACGCTAGGACAAATCTGTACGAATGCTCTTTCTTCTCTAGCATGGAATGGTTTGCCTGACTTGGCAGAGCTTAGGTCATTGGTTAATATGTATGACCAAATGCATGACGCGTAGGACGTAATCATCTTCTTTTTCAAGCAAGTGTAAGTGCCTCCTTCAGACCTTGCGATCTATGGAGCTGATGATGTTAAGGTCATCTGTTTCTTTGGCCAACGGTTAACGAGCAGGGTGTTATATGGCCAGCACAACGACCAACCGCCTTTACTTTCCCCAACATAAGTCAGGTACTTATTAGAGCTGGGTGGACTCAGGGGCGCCCTAAAAATCCCGAAATTCAAAATCCCAGTCTTCACCGGGATTCGAACCCAGGACCTCAGGTTCGGAAGCCAAGCGCTTAACCATTCGACCACAGCGCCCCCCCCCCTTTTTTTTTTTTCAAGTAACGTCTGTATTATATAAGATAGATAAGAAAGAGGCGAAAAAAGGGAAAAACCGAGGCTGTCACTTGTAATGTGCATTTTATGTAATATTATATTAAATTAGGCTCTGCGATCTATTCATCTTGTTTAGTGAGGAAAGAAGCGTGGCCTACTTTCTTTCACAATTTACAATCACAATGTTACTTTACAATAGTGAGACCCTCTGAGGCTGACGCAACCGCACGCCATAGTCATAGTCACATGATCCGAACAGCAATCAAATCAAAGTTTAAATTGACAGCAACCGTTACTGACATCTCTCTCTCTCCCCCTCCCTTTTTCGATATCCTCTTATCCCCCCTACACCTTTGTTCTTACCTGACCTGACCCAGACAATACAAAAGTTAAAACAAAAAAGGAAAAACTAATTAGGACTCCATTGAACTAGCTTAGTGTCCTATTCGACTTATCGTCTAAACACCAGAGAGCGAATAACTTTAATAAGGCCCTGGGCGCATTCAGTCTTCAAGCCCTTTTGACACGATGTGAATGGATGATTTTGTAGTGGGCGGGGCCTGGGCTACGTTATGTAACTGATGTCATAGTTTATATTTAGAAGCGCTTGTAATACCTTTATGTTTGCATAGGTCATGATGCATCAAAAGAAGACGTCTTAACCAATGAAATGCGACGAGGTTTAAGGTTGAAGTTACAATGAATGTTACAGTCAGCCAGTTTGATCATTAAGAGACATTTGAAAATATTCTGTAGCTTTCTATATCGCCGAGGGTTCGGTGTCTGAGCGGTAAAGCAATTGGCTTCCGTACCGGAGGTCCTGGGTTCGAATCCCGGTGAAGACTGGTATTTTTAACTTCGGGATTGGGCGCCCTTAAGTCCACCCAGCTCTGATGGGTACCTGAGCTTAGTTAGGGAAAAGTAAAGGCGGTTGGTCGTTGTGATGGCCACATGACACCCTCGTTAACCGTGGGCCACAGAATCAGATGACCTTTACATCATCTGCCCTATATACCACAAGGTTTGAAAGGGGAACTTTCTATATACATAGGTTTCAAGTTCGAATCTCGCCGAAGACTCCGTTTTTTGAGTGCTAAGATTTTTCGAACTCTAATAAGTATCAGACAGATGTTGTTTTTTTTTTTTTTGAAGTAAGATTGGTTGGTCATTGTTCTGGCCACATAGCACCCTCATTAAACGTCGGCTACCGAGATGAGCTTTTCATCACCTGCCTCCATGGATAGTAAGGTCTGAAAGAAGCCCCTTTCTATATCGCAAGACACAATCATTTTACAAGGTTAAAATAAAATATAACATCGGAAGAGGGGATACAAATTATTAAAGTTACTCTCCTGAGAATTGTCAAAGCAAGCTTAGGTTTTTAACTGTAAGATCAACCGGCCTTTCAAAATCAAACTATTCTACAAGTGACATTTCCAGGCGGAAGAAAGAAAAACACAGTCCAGATGATATGTGGACAAACTCATGGAATAGACGTTATTAGACTTGTTCAGAACAGCTTGTAACGAAACAACAAATCTTTTCTTAATTAATAAATTGTAAACATTCCTTGACAAACAAAAGGCAATTGCTACGCCCTTCGCGTATTTGTATGTTAATTAAGGCGTGTACGTTAATTAATTCTCTTAGTAAAAAAGTTAAGTAACACTGTCAGAATTTGCGATCTATTAGGCAGATGATGTAAGCCAAGCTCATCTGTTTTTTTATAGCCGACTGTTCACGAGGGTATCGTGAGGCCAGCTCAACGACCAACAATCCCCTACTGTCAGTTACACATTATTATTATTATTATAGCTTTTATATAGCGCTACTTTCATGCTTATAGCATACTCAGAGCGCTTTTGGTCCAATCTCATTTGTGGACCAGGGAGTATCTAGGAGTTGGTTTCCCGTGCTGCCTTTGGGCGCTCAGTAAACACAACTCTGCCCGAGTCGGGTGTCGAACCTCGACCCCCCTTCTAGGTAGCCAAGCATACCAAGCTCAAGCCGCACATAGCCTCTCGACCACGCTTCCCACATTAGAGTTGGGAGGACTCATAGCGTCCTAAATATCCCGAAATTAAAAATCAGTCATCTTCGAGATTTGAGCCCGGGAACCACTTGGCTTTACTACTTGGCTAGCACTCCCAGAACCTAAAAGTTATTGTTTTCTTTGCGATTGTTCTAAAAGCATTAGGAAAAAGAGAGAACTTGTACAAATGTGTCCTAGCATAAGAAATAAGAAATGTAAGTTTTATTTTCTTTGTGTATTTATTTTATTAGGTTGTTTTTTTGTACTTGTAAGTTATGGTTCTTTGACTTGTGTATTATTGGTACTTTATTTTTTAGTCTTTTGTCCCGGAGTGTCTCCACATTTAGTTATTTTACTAAAGGATTCACTAATCAAATGTGAATATTAGTTTTAATAAACCTTTAGTCTTGGCTATGTTTTGCGTCTGTTTTAGTTTCTTAAATTTTGATGAGTTAAAAAGTCGCAAACAAAGAAGACATATTAAAATATTAGAAGTAAAAAATTTAAAGTTTCCCTTTCAGACCTTGTGGTCAATAGGGCAGATGATGTAAAGGTCATCTGATTCTATGGCCAACGGTTAACGAGGGTGTCATGTGTCCAGCACAACGACCAACCGCCTTTACTTTTCCCCAACTAATGTTAGGTACCCATAAGAGCTGGGTGGACTCAGAGGCGCCCGAAGATCCCGAAATAAAAAAAAAATCCCAGTCTTCACCAGGATTCGAACCCCGGGCCCAGGTACAAAAGTCAAGCGCTTTACCGCTCATCCACCGTGCCTCCATTCAAATATTTTCAAAAGGTTTTCAAGAATGACTCTCTGCTGTTTATGGCCGTTGACTTGTAGCACCAAACTGCTAATAGACAACTAAACCGCTGTAGGCGTATTTTTTATTTTACTTATAAAACTTTAAATAATTTGAATAACTTCTTTTTGATCCAAACTAAATATAGATTCTATTACAATATAGACTAATTCGACTTGAGAGGAAAGGAAATAAATTTATATTTTTAACAAATCTAACTGATCATAAAGCCATGTCTTTACACTCTGGCATTCAGGAGTCGTCTCCTCTTTCATAATTGCATTATGGGAGACTAGTGTAATTTCATCATCCTCACTGAATAGCCTTCCAACCAATAGCAAACGTCTTCTCACCGTCATCTTAGAAAGACACACACACTCACCATTACAACTCAGGGGCGTAGCTAGGCATTTTCCATCATCGGGGGGGGGGGGCGGGGGAAAGGGGGGCTTGACCTCTTTGGAGGCCATGAATTTTGCGTAATATTTAATATTTAATGTAAAAAACACTCATCTGGAGGCTCCCCTCAAATGGAGGTCCAGAGGAATTTTCAAATTCTCCCACTCTCCCCCCCCCCTAGCTACGCCACTGCTCCAACTAGTTTAAATATTAAATTTATATCTTTTCATAGAAATGTCAGTGATATTTAAGACTGAACATTTCAGCATTAAACTCGCCCTATGGATAATTGCAAGCTATTGAGGCGATAATAAAGCAAATAAATTAATGTACGGTTCTTTAAGAAGTATGATAGTTCTCTTTGTTGGTGATATCATTCTAATCTTGATAACAAAATTATAATTCTTAGACTACACATTTGTTATCAAAAAGCTTAATGACTTAATCGCGCTAAGAAATTTCCAAGAAAAAAAATATCAAAAAAAAATTTCAAAGTATGTCTAAAAATGTTAAAACTATAATAATACCAATTTTATTTATAAAGCGCTGTTAAAAAAACAAAAACAAAATATAGGCTCAAGGCGCTGTTATAACATTACAAACACAATCACGAGAGCTAAAATGAAAAACTAATCTAAAAATGTTTGGATATACCGGGTATCCATCTAAATCTGTATCTCTCAAAAATGCAGAATTTATTTCCCTTATTCGATAACAAACAAAATAATATATTACTAATACTTGGATGATTAATTAATTATTTTTAAAATTCATTCATGTTTTGCTAGGTACAATAAATACTTGTTTAAAGTTTCAACTTGATCCGAGAATGGGTGTGGGAGAAATAACGTGTTTTATTATATTAGGGAACGAAATCCCACATATTTAGCAGTATATATGACTACTGAAGGATTAATTTCCCTTGTTGGTATCAAACAAAATAATAAATTACCAGTTATTGACTGATTTGTTAATTTTTGTATTGATTCCTGTCTTGTCTATGCCAATGAATAATCGTGCCAAATTTCAACTTGATCCGAGAATGGGAGAAATAACGTGTACATACTTTTGACATGACAGACAGACAGACAGACACACAGAGTGACTTGCTGTAAGCTGTGTAAAAAATAGAGTATAATTGAACAAACTACAAACACAAAGAAAAGAGCTATCATTGTTTCTTCTGCAGTTGTAAGCATGAGCTGCTTTTTCCAGCTTTAAAGCTGGATAGAATAGCTCTAATGGGTACCTGACATTTGTTGTGAAAAAGTAAAAGGTGGTTGGTCGTTGTGCTGGCCACATGACACCCTCGTTAACCATAGGCCACAGAAACAGATGACCTTTACATTATCTGCCCTATAGACCACAAGATAAGAAATAAGTCTACTCAGTTTCGCTGTCATAAACGTTTGGACTAAATCGATTTTAGTAACTCGTTAAGTTCTGATAAATCTTGCCTTTCCAAGAACAACAAAAGTGAAAGTTCAGAGATTCTGAGAAAAAAAAAACAACTTTTCTTTTTGTTTAATCTTTATTTCAGTTTTGAAACCAGAAAGTGATAGAGCATCTATCAATGGATATTCCCACTAATATATGGGCTTTTAAATAGCTATTCAGAAAAACACATCAATTTAGAAAATTATCTTTAGACGCAGAAAAATTGTATTTTAACTTGTAATTCTCTACGATGTCAACATAAGCCAAACAACCATAAAAAAAAAACAAACAAACAAACAGACAAACAAACAAAAATATTCAAGACAATAAAAAAAAATCTTGCCCATTTCGTTGCTTAAAGCTAGCCAACAAATTTAGATTAGGAGTAAGCTAAAGCTTAAGCAAAATATATATTTAAAAATACTTATAAAAACGAAAACGAAGCTTATTTAAGGGGAAGAACGTAACTCAACATTACGTAACTCAATATTGTAATTATTATATCCTTTTTTTCAATATCGATAAAAAGTAATGTATTATCACTAATTAATTAATTGTTTGTTATTTTTTATTATTGATTCATGTTTTCTTAGGAGCATTCAATAATTGTGCAAAGTTTCAACTTGATCCGAGAGCGGGAAGTGGGAGAAATAACGTGTTTCAAATTTTTACCAGACAGACAGACAGACGGACGGAAAAAGCTTAGTAAAAATAAAAGTACTCAAAGAAAAAACTGGGATAAAGAAGTAAACAAGCAATAGAAGACAGTCTAACTAAAACGATCAAGAATAGACTACTTTTATAAAAGGGTTTAAAAAAAAAACGAAATGAGTTTATTATGGATTAAAGTAGAACGGGTGATAAGTAATGACATGAATGAATGCTTCCGCAAAAAATGCCTTCTTCAGGACAAAAAAAGAAATATAATTTATAATAAAATATAGCTTTTGAAATAGCGATACTTTTGTTCTTATAAAATGCTCAGATCACTATGGTCCTATCTCATTTGTATACTAGTGGGGGCAGGGGCGCAGCTAGAAATTTTCCATCGTTTGCGGGCCCGGGGGGATCGACCTCTATTGGGGCCCCTGCATTTTACGTTATACTAAATTCTTTAATGTAAAAAAAAACACTAATTTGGGGGCCCCCTTTCAATTGGGGACCCGGGGGCATTTTCAAATTCTCCCCATGCTACCCCCGCCCTAGGTACGCCACTGAGTGGGAAGTATGTGTGAGAAGGTTTTTCCGTGCTGCCTTTAGGCACTTAGTAAACACAACTCTGCTCGAGTCGGGGGTCAAACCCCGAGCCCCCAAGTTCCTTGGTAGACGAACTGCCGTGATTCCAGAGCTGCCTTTTACACATTACGGGCATCCTTACTTACTTAGACTTACTTAGACTTAGGTCCTCCCGCGCCGTTCGGCGCATTGGGCGTCAAGCTGTCTCAACAAAGACCTGTCACTGGCAATGTCTGAAGCCTCCTCCCACCTGGTGTCCACTGTTCTGAGGTCCTCCATGAAAGTATGACGCCAAATTATACGAGGACGTCCCTGTTTGCGGTTTCCTTGTATTGGCCTCCATGTCATCGCAATTCTTGGTATGCGTAGTTCATTTTGTCGTAGAACATGTCCCGCAAACCTTATGCGACGTTCTGTCACAACCTCACTAAGTGTTCGACTCCCAGTTCGGCATAGGATTTCCTAGTTTGAGACCCGATCTGTGTAGCTGACTCTCGGGCATCCTACAATCGGAAAACTTCTCAACCACGGCAGTTGTCATCCGACGTACGATTGAAAGTACAATTTAAAGAGTTGACGATAAAAGATCCGAAAAAATTGTTACTAACAAAGTAAACGTTTCTCAGCCGTCGAAATTCGATACATTATTTTTATATTTTGTGTAGGCCCATTTCTTGTGGAGGAGGCGCGGTGGCTGAGCTGTAAAGCGCTTGGCTTGCGAACCGGTAAAGACTACGATTTTAAATCTCGGGATCTTCCGGCGCCTCTGAGTCTTCCCAAATCTAAAGGGTACCTGACGTTAGTTGGGGAAAAGTAAAGGCGGTTGGTCATTGTGCTGGCCACATGACACCCTCGTTAACCGTTTTCCACGAAACAGATGACCTTTACATCATCTGCCCTATAGACCACTGTCACCACAAGGTGTGAAAAAGGAACTTTACTTTTTTTTTCTTTTGGAGGCCCCTGGTGCAATAGCTCCGCCTCCACCCCTGATCGTGAATGAAACTCGGAGCTTCCTTGTTAGCCAAGTTAATTTAGCCAACCTTCTACACATCCCTCCTAAAATCTATAATAGTAATACTAATATAAAATACATTTTCAAAATCCCAGCTACATGTAAAGATAAATCTATGGGAGCAAACGTTGATCAAATCATGACATTGTTAGATTTAATAAGTTCGATGATCAAATAGTTGACTTGTGACCTAGAAAGATAAACAAATGTTGTTTCTCTTCAGAAGTCCCACCTCCGTCCCCCGGCTTTCGTTTTCCCACAACCCCATTTCCTAAATGCACAGCTTTTGACAGAAAATGATACGCAGAGGATTCCATAGACTCGCAATACAAATTTGTAATATCTCAATTATTTGGAATCCTTCGTCCTGAAGGTTTCATATTATAATTTAAGTCACAAAGTAGATTACTTTACGGCGAAGGTATAACCAAGGAAAAAAAGAAATTTGGTAAGATGATAAAGGAAGTAATATAACACACTAGACACTTAATAATTCTTCTTTTTTTAAGAACCTGACTTTATGATTTAAAATTAACTTAAGATAATTACAAACCAACCCTAATCTCCTGAATGGCGGCAAGATGTGATCTCGCGACCATCGCGACTGCAGCGCTTAGCCAGACTGCAATCCAGATCGTCTAGTATCTTCATGATCACAGCCCAAAGCCCAAGACATGATGCCTAAACTATCCTGCTATTGATATTTTTCTTTAACCTATAAGCTGATTTTTGTTACGCCCATGTTAGTAATAATATCTTTTAACAAAATCAAACTTGCTACAGTAGCACAGCATTCCAGTCTCACGCTCTGGAGTCGTCTCCCCCTAAGATCAAATGACGACAATTCCAGCTATGTTGCATCATTTATAACCAATCGATAACCTCTTTCCACCGTCACCATAGAAACCCCACACACACACACACACACACTCCACATCACTGACAGTGCAGCTATCGTCGCTGGATCTACCACTCAGACTTTAGACCCTGGAAGACAGACTGTTTTCCGCACAGCAAAAGTTTGACTCAAGCAAGACTTAATAACTACTAATAGAAAACTGGCACTGCCAGTGCTCACGAGACCGTTAATGACCTTCTCCCAATTTTAGGTGTCTCAAACTGGAGTTTGTCAACGGCCTCTTTTTTTTTTATGGAGTTTGTCTGTGACCTTAGAGGGCGCGGTGGCTGAGCGGTAAAGCGCTTGGTTTCCTTACTGGGTATCCTAAATTCAAATCCTGGTGAAGACTGGGATTTTAATTTCGGGATTTTCGGGCGCCCTTGAGTCCGACCCAGCTCTAAGGGGTACCTGACATTAGTTGGGAAAAGTAAAGGCGGTTGGTCGTTGTGCTGGCCACATGACATCCTCGTTAGCCGTAGGCCACAGAATCAGATGACCTTTCCATCATCTGCCCTATAGACCACTAGGTCTGAAAGGGAAACTATTTTTTGTCTGTGACCTTGACCTATTTATTAGTTTCCTTCGCACACATCTGTCACTTGCTTTTTCCGAATATAGCTAGTCCAGAGGTAGGCTATCTTTGTTTACGCCCTTGATCTACTCTTTACTTTATAAAAATATTTTTTTTTGTCTTTTAGAGATTTTCACTTACGGAAAGTTAAAACTATGAATAGCTATCTGATTGGTGTACCAGATAGACCTGTCAACTACCTCACCCTAAGGTCAATGCTAATCAACAACCACAAAGAGGAGTGGCTTAACCAATGGGCAACAGGAAACACAGGCAGAGCCATGTACAAAGAAATGAACATGCCTAACAAACTGGACAGTATTAACTTCCGCCCCCGCAAAGAGCAATGTACAATCTTCCAACTAAGAACAGGACATACACCTTATTTAAATTATCATCTCAATAAAATAAATCCCACACAACTCCCACTGTAGACACTGCTCCCACCCTTATGAAACTGTAAACCATATCCTTTTTGAATGCCCCCTCCTAATCCACCTTAGGCAGACCCTGCTACCACTGCAGCCCAACATAACCAACACCATTTATGGCAGTGCTGAACAACTGAAAAAAACAGCACACTATTTTTCCTTGGCACAGTCTGCAAAAGAGCTCACAGCTCAGCAGTAAAAAGCTGGTTAGAAGAAGAAGAAGAAGAATCTGTTTGGTGTATCTGGTCACTTCCGGTGTACATGATAAACAAAATAAGCTGTGTTTTTTTTTCCTTAAAGATTCATCTGTTGCTATGGCACACGGTTAACGAGGGTATCGTGAGGTAAGCACAACGATCAACCGCCTTGACTTTCCCCATCTAATGCCAAGTAACCAATAGAGCCCATCTAATGCCAAGTGACCAATAGAGCCCATCTAATGCCAAGTAACCAATAGAGCTGGGTGGACTCGGAATTAAAAATACAGGTCTTTACCTGCATTCGAACCCGATTGAAAGTCAATTACCGCTAAGTCATCACTCCGCCTAGATGACCTCTACATCATCGCAAGGTCTGAAAGGAAATTTTTTTTTATTTAAGAGTATATGATAATTTTATATTTGCGCACTAATTAGCACCTGTTAGCACCACATAATTCAATTTGGCTGCTCAATTTGTACTTTTTTCTTAGTTGGCAGCATAGAAGTTCACTTAAAACTCTTTCTCTCCGAATCGACGATACCAACGTTGATTCCGCCAGAATCTGGTAAATAATTACGGAGAGAAAGAGTTAAGCGTCTTGACATTGTTTATTTCAACTGGAAAAGCCTCGTTCTCGACAGCGAGATTTACTTTCGTTTTAGATGAATTTTAACTTGATGATTTGTATGGCAAGATGATTTGTATACCAAGAAATGATACAAGTCATTCAGTTTTAAGACACTTAAAAATGGGCAGTGGGAGAATAATATGTAAAAGAATCCACCCGGACAGACAGAAAGACAGACATAATGAGATGATATAGCCTTTGTAAAAACACGAAAGGATCTTCTATTTTCTTTCTTCTGTCGCTTTCTTCAATAGTTTTGTTGTTTGTTTGTTGTTTTAAAGGTCTTAACTCTTTCTCTCCGAACAGACGATACCAACGTTGATTCCATCAGAATGTGGTAAATAATTATGGAGAGAAAGAGTTAAAGAATGCAGTGACCCAAATTGTCTACATTCTATTACATTCATATGTTAACAAGCCTAATTTTGTTAGTACGCTAAGATTAACATCGCTATTAGTAAAACAACTCTATATTTTTTAAATTATAAGTGCATACAGAAGATTTATATACCAAGGAATTATACAAGTCATTAAGACACAAAAACCCAGCATTCATTACAATTTAAGACGCAGAAAAACCCAGCTTTCTTACTGAAAAAGATGTCATAGTCGAAGTCCACAATATGTTTTACCTTTCTTTCACCCCTGTCTTTCTCTCTCTTTACCTTTTTTCCCACTTCTCTTTTTTTCTCTTTTCTCTCTCTCTCTCTCTTTACTCTTTCTCCCCCTCTCTTTTTTTCTCTTTGTCGTTACTCTCTTTTTTTTCTCTCTCTCTTTTTCCCCTCTCTTTATTTATTTCTCTCTCTATTTTTCTTTCCCCACTTTCTTTTTTCTCTTTATTTCTTCTCTCTATCCCCCTCTCTCTCTTTTCTTTCTCTTTAAAAAAAGGCATTGATTCCGATTCCGACTTATGTTCGACAGTACGGCTAATCCTTGATGATGTTTAGCCAGGTATAGCCCGCAGATGGTGTTTTTTGATGTCAACATCTAGGTACATAGGTCAGTTAAAAGATATTCAAGGTCAAGGCCATCAAGATACTGACTATATTGTATTTCGTTACAACAGCACTAATCCATGTCAACACAGACCCAAAGGAGTTCAACTAATGGATAAAGATCTAGTTCACATTCAGCACAGGAGATAATTTGGAGAAAATTTAAGGCGCACTTTCCTTTTTAGAAAACTTATATTAACTCTATTAAATCTACGGCTAGAGTGGAGGATCCTAGCAATGGAATTGAGATGCTACAGAAGAATCCTAGGCATCACATTTAAAGACCGCATCACAAACCAAGAGATTAGAGACAAGGTTATTGCAGCGATCGGACCCCATGATGACCTGCTAACCACTGTGAAAAAACGCAAACTTAAAATCTATGGCCATATAACAAGATCTTCTGGGCTCGCAAAAAAGACCTTCCTCCAGGGAACAGTACCAGGAAAAAGAAGAAGAGGCAGACAGAGAAAGCGGTGGGAAGACAACATAAAAGAATGGACGGGATTACCATTGAAAGAAGTTCTAAACAGGGCAATAGATGGAGAGGAATGGAGAAAAACGGTCTACAAGTCTGACTTGGTACCCCAACGGTCTACCAGACTAAGGGATAGGTAACAGGTAACAGGTAACATATTAACTCTGGTAAAAGTTTTGTACACGTTATTTCTGCGACACCCGCTCTCAGATCAAGCTGAAAATTTTGCACATCTATTTCATTCACCTGACAACTAAAGACTCAATTTAAAAAAAAAAACGCTAATTGACTATAGGTAAGTAATTATGTGGTTTGACATCTCGAACAAGGGAAATAAATTGTTATTGAAATTGATTCTTTGTGATAAAAAGCACTCTATGACAAGAGGCATACTTCAAAACTAATGGGCAACTTAACAGATGCAGAAGAATGCATATGTAGATTAACTGCTACGCTTGAGATATTGCTACGAAGAAAACATGACAGTTTAATAATGTGTTCAATAACTTATACCTACATAATAAGATCTATAAAAATAATTTCGATAATCAATGTTGTTTAGCTACGTACATGAACTCTATTTAGCGGTCCCCGAAAGGGAAAAAGATGCTATTAGTTGTGTGGCCTGTCTGTCCATCCCGTTTGGATCTCAGAAACTATGGGAAGCGTGGTCGAGAGGCTAAGTGTGCTTGAACTTGGCTTGGCTTGGCTATCTAGAAGGGGGCTCGAGGTTTGACGCAAAATACCTAGGTGTTATAATAAATGAAAAACTGTCATGGAATCCCCATATTGATGAAACTATAAAAAAATCAAACAAAGCATTAGGGTTTATTAAAAGAAATTTCTATAAATCAAATAAGAACATAAAACTAAAATGCTATTTAACCTTGGTTTTTAAAATTTCACGGACTTCTTCATTAATAAATCATGCTTCATTCATAAATCCAATGGGGCCGCCTCTGAGTTTGTGTAATAGGTCTCTTTGTATGTAATCTTGTTTTTACTTTTGAATTATCTGAAAAGAATAGCATTACATTTTTGAAAAACTAGATCTAGAGATTTATTACTGTCTTCCAGCAATGACCAACAAACGCTATTGAAAAAAGATGCCATTTTCAAAACACGCTACTTTATTCATTATTAAAATACACTAGGCTAATGTCGCCGCTAGTGCATTCTAAATTTGCATTTAGTTGACAACAATGTGAGTCCTTGACCTTCTTTAGCTGAACTTCATAATCTCCAATAGATTTTAGCTCTCTGGTTTGCATGTGGTAAGCTGATATAAGAATGTCTTGAAGACTATAATGAACAGTTTTCACGTCTCTATATCTGGCCTTGAGATGAGTTAGGACCTCAGAGTAAGGTTTGCAAGAACCAAAAACTAAAGTACATGTGTAGCCTGTTGGACCAACTGTCTCTGATAACTGAAGTATCTTGTATCACACACTCTCTCTCCAGGGGCGTAGCTAGCAATTTCCCATCGTTTTGGGGACGAGGGGTTGGCCTCTTTGGGGCCCCCTGCATTTTGCGTAATATTTAATTTTCAATGTAAGAACACTCATTTGGGGCCCCCATCAAGTAGGGTGGATTCTTAAATTCCCCCTCCTACTCTCCCCCCTAGCTACGTCACTTCTCTCTCGTTTTCTCTCTCTCTCTCCTTCTCTTTCTCTCTCTCTTTCTCTCTTTTTCTTTCACTTTCTTTCTTTCTCTCTTTCTCCCTTTTTCTCTCTCCCATTCTCTCTTTCTTCTATTTCTCTCGTTCTTTCTCTCTCTCTCGCCTTTTCTCTCTCTCTCTCTTTTATTTCCCTCTTTCTGTCTCTCCCCTTCTCTCTCTCTATTTCTTTCTCTCTCCATCTTTCTCTTTCTTCCTCTCTCTTCCTCTCTCTCTCTCTTTCATTTCTCTCCTTCTCACTTTCTCTCTCTCTTGTTATCAGTTCTCGGAAAAAACAACACAAAAACTTCTGAACATTTGTAGAAAGCTATAGTAGCGAGTGTTTTGTGTCTATGTGTTTGTATTGATGTGTTTCGCTGTGTGTCTGTGTATATATATATATGTGTGTAAGGTTGTGTGACTACCAATGTGTGTTTGTGTGCATATAAATTGAATGTAAATATTTATTTTCCCTACCAAGGCCCCGATACTTCTTTTATATTTTCACTTGTGGCAAAGCTCGATGTTTCTCAAAATATTGCTTGGTAATTAATAAATTACAGAACCACGTACGACTCCCACAATCAGAGGCGTAGCTATGTGTGGGGGGGGGGAGAGAATTTGAAACTCACCCCGGGCCCCCGCTTAAAGGGGGGCCCATAAGGTAAGTTTTTTTCCCCTTAAATATGACATATTACGAAAAATACAAAGATCCCTCAAAGAGGTCAAGGCCTCCCCCCCCCCCCCATGATGGCGAACTACGAACTACAATAAGTTCTATAGATCTACTTTAATTCAATCGTTCAATACTGAATCGTCGAAATGCAATCACAGTTTTAACTTTTCCTAAACTTGAAATAACAGTAACCTACAGCCATTATAGAACATGTTCAGTGGCGTAGCTAGGCGGGGGTAGGAGGGGGAAGAATTCGACAATCCCCCCCCCCGGGCCACCACTTGGGTGTTTTTTTTACATACAAAAATTAAATAATACGAAAAGTGCAGGGGCCCCCAACGAGGTCGACCTCCCCTGCCCCTAAACGCTGAAAAATTCCTAGCTACGCCCATGAACATGTTTGAAAATGTTAAACATAGCCCCCTTCCTCTTCATAAATTTCTCTAGACCTACTCATTTGAAATGCCACAATAGGCAGGGGAGTCAACCCAACTTCGATTTGAATTTTTCTTACGATGTGCCTCCGTTGACCGGAAGTAAGTAGATATTCGCTTAACTCTTTCTCTCCGTAATTATTTACCACATACTGGTGGAATCAACGTTGGTATCGTCAGTTAGGAGAGAAAGAGTTAATATCCATCTACACGACATGGCTTATCAGCAAACCATCGCCTGCCCTGTGAAATAAAACATGGACCTTACACGTAGAGGTAAGCTTTAATAACGTAGCAACGAGGACATACAAACAACAACCTTTGCTTGGCATTGCTATCTTATTAAACCAGATAAAGCTTCTAATTGTCCTGCTTAATTCATCAACAAACACTAAGGAAAATAAAACAGTTCCACAAGATGGCGTTATCTTTTTGTAGGTTATTAGTCATGCTTTAATAAAAAGAGCACTTCATCTTCTAGTCTATAGTATGTTGATGACAAATATAAAGTGTTTTTAAAGGGGGGATTAAATAATGTGCTTAATTTCGAGAAATACACCTGTGCCAGATTTTTTAAAAATTCATCATTGGAAAAAATATATGGGCCTAAATTAAAACTATAAATCCAACGAGAAATTTGAGCTGGAATTCTGCCACATAATATATTCCAGACCAACAGCAGAATTATTAATTAATATTTCATTAGAGCTAGCAGCGGGCAGGATTTGATCCCTGGACCACTGAGACGGACTAACTATTTTGTATGACCAGGCTGTCGTGGGACTAGATCGAGATTCAAGCCAAGCTGTTTAAGCCACACATTCGACCATATTAAAAAGTCAAGAACTATAGACATAATTACGAGTGTATTCGTTTTACATGCCCCCGCATATCGACAACGATATTCCATCAGAGCTAGCAGCGGGCAGGATATGATCCCGGGTCCATTTGGGACGAACTAAAGATGATTCAGCGATCATTATTATTATTATAGCTTTTATATAGCGCTATTTTCATGCTTATAGCATGCTCGGAGCGCTTTGGTCCAATCTCATTTGTGGACCAGTTGGGGGGGGGAAGGGGTATCTAGGAGTTAGTTTATCCGTGCTGCCTTTAGGCGCTCAGTTAACACAACTCTGTCCGACTCGGGTGTCGAACCTCGAGCCCCCTTCTAGGTAGCCGAGCCAAGCCACGATCAAGCGCATTTAGCCTCTCGACGGGGGGGGGGGGTTCAAACCCGGGACCAATCGCAACTTCAGTCCAGAGCGCATACCACGCTACCATGTGGCACTAGTTGATATGTGACAGACCCTCCAAATCTACGCATCAAAACAAAGTAAAATAAGAAGGGCCAAAAGATATTTCAATAAAACGGTAAGCCAACCTGGCCATGTCTTATCGCACGCTAAATGAAACACCTTAGAATTCGGTCTGTTGGCGCAAACAACGAGCAGACGATACACTGCGAAATTAGTTCTAAAGGTTCAAGGTGTTAATGTACTTTACACAAAAAAAAAATCGTTTAAAAAATATGTTTGATATTTTTTTTGATCCAGCACGATAAGACATGTATTGATGTGAACTTGTTTTCTAGGCGTAAAACTGAATTTCTTCACTATTTATGTATTTTTTTAAATTTCATCTTTTAGAATTTAACATTTATTGGGAAGAGGTTTTTATTTGTTCATATTTTTCTTTTCTCATTTTTTTTTTCAACTGTCTTTTGTTATTTATATCTCCATCTTTATCTCTCTGTCTCTCTCTGTTTGTTCCTCTTTCTCCCTTTCCTTACCTCTCTCTCTCTCTTTACTCTCTCTCTCTCTCTTCCTACCCCTTCCTATCTCTTTGTCTCTCTTTTCATCTCTCTCTCTCTCTCTCTCTAACCCTCTCTTCTTTTCTCTCTTATTTTCTCGCTTTCTGCGCCTCTCTATTTTTCTCTTTGCTTGTCTCTCTCTCTCTCTCTTTCTGCTTGTTTCTCTGCCATCTCTTTCCCTTTCTTCCCATGTCTCTGTCCCATTGTCTCTCCGTCTCACTTTTTTCATGTCTCTCTCTCTCTCTCTGTCTCTCTCTCTCTGTCTCACTCTCTGTCCCTCTCTCTTTTTCTCCGACCTCTCTTTTTCCCCTCAATGTCTGTCTCTCTCATTCTCTTTCTTCCCCTCTCTCTCTCTTTGTTTCTGACCTCTCTCCTTTCTCTCCCTCTTTCTCTCTCTATTCATCTCTCTCTCTTCCTTTTGCTCTCTCTGTCTCCCTGTTTTATTTTCTCCACTCTCTATCTCTGTCTTTGCCTCTCTCTCTTTCCCCATTCCCACATCTTATCTTTCCAACTTGAGCTAAAAGATGCCTAGTTCTTGTTGCTAATCATTGTTGCTGTGGCCCCGAATGTCATGGTGGCTTGATATCTTTCAAGGCCTTCTGCACTAATACTCTTCTGCTAGTCCAACCTTGAACTGGACACTGACAGAGCCATCAGACTGAGGGTCATGGGTAACTATATGCAACTGACCTACAGACCAGTACTATTTTAGGCCTGGATAAAACTAAAAGAATGCTCAAAAGTAAACTTCGTAAGACTGAATATAGAAAGAAATAGTCCACTGATAACCAAACTCCCTTTTTTTTTGCATTAGCTGCGGATTAATTTCCTTCAGGTAGGTCACGAGCCGCATCACCACCCAATTAAAAACAACAACAACAACGGATCGTTGAGCGAAACTTCGAAGCTTCTTTATGCAACTAAGCAGCGATAGCACCGATTCACGGGTCGGATGTTATCTGCGGGCCGCAGGCTGGACATTACTTATAAGTTAACATATTGCAATTGTTTCAAGTGGCGAAATATAATGAGCATTATAATATCACGGGTTTCGGGCGTGGATACGAAAGGCCAAGAAGAGTTCTGAATGAAGGAGTGTTTGAGGCAGGCCTAAGCCCTCCATGGGCTGTAGCGCTACTCTGATGGTTGAATAGAATCATAGCTGCCAACAGGTCCGGTCCTAGATGTTGCGGGGCCCTATGAGAAATGGATTGCGCGGGGTCTAATTTATCGGCTTTATGTTGGAAAACTACTATCTACTACTATCCACATGTCTCGTAAAGTTAATTAGACAGTGATTTTGTACTAAGTAAGCTATAAATAAAATGCAAAGAAGAATTTATTTTCTAATACAAAATCTTAATTTTCACTTATTAACCTAATCACAGCCCAAATTTACAAATTTTTACAGCAGTTAGCACGTCATCGTGGGCCCGATCGCTGAACTAATCTTGTCTCAAATCTCAATTATACTAGCTGAGAAACTACGAAACTACTGTTGCTAAATCTAAATACAGAGAAACTACAAAAAAAAACCAAAAAAAAAACTGCCGCGAAATCTAAATCTAGCAGCTGGAAAAAGTGGCACTGGATGGATCCACGTGGAGAGCGAGCATAAAGGAAGGGTCTCGGGCTGCTGATGCCATACACAACAGAAGCAGAAAGAAGGGTAAAAATGCAACGGCGTCTGGTGATTACATATGCCCGGCCTGTGACCGCAGCTGTGCACCAAGGATTGGGCTCTTTAGTCACATAAGAAGTTAAAAAGGGAAAAGATTGTCTCTCGAGACTTAAAATGCCACAGAAATCTAAATAGGGAGAAAGTACTATACTCAAGCTGATGGATCTAAATATCGAGAAAATAAGAAAACAATGCAGATTTATCTTGTACATGGTTGCAATCTTGTGAGATAGTTGAACCAATAGTCATGATGTTTGTGTATCTCTTATCACACTATACCTAGTTACCTGGTATACAATGGCACTTTTGTGGTGTGATAATGGGTGCCCCCTGTTAGTGCCTCACCCTCAGCATCGCCCACACAACAAGTAGATCACGCGACAAGGTCACGTGATATCAAAAAGGAAAAAAAAAAGTGACCAGAGTGGTTCTAACTAACATTTATTTATGTTTACAATGATAGATGCAGCTTTGTTGATGATGTGTCTTACTTTGACTACTCGGTTCAAATTATCTGGCAGGTCGTATTCAGGCGTAGAAACACATTATTATAGCTTTTATATAGCGCTACTTTCATGCTTATAGCATGCTCAGAGCGCTTTGGTCCAATCTCATTTGTGGACCGGTGGGGGGAGGGGGGTATCTAGGAGTTGGTTTCCTGTGCTGCCTTTGGGCGCTCAGTAAACACAACTCTGCCCGAGTCGGGTGTCGAACCTCGAGCCCCCTTCTTAGGTAGCCAAGTCAAGCTCAAGCCGCACTTGGCCTCTCGACCACTCTTCCCACACTTCTCACACATCGGCTAATTGTTTTTTTTTTTTTAAGTTTATCTCACCCCCTCCCCCGCATACACACCCAGCCTACCCCCCGTTCAACCTTTATAATTATATCGAGACCAGTCGTTATAGAAAGCCTGAATACTGACTTGTAACGTCACAACCTGTGGGCAGTTTAGGCCAATAGCTCATTGCCACATAGTACAGACCTATAAGCAAGGCAGTTGAGTGTTTAATCGCTCGGATTCCGAACCTGGGGTCCTGGGTTCAATCTCGAATACTGGGATTTTAAATTTCGGAATACTTAGGGCAACCCTGAATCTACCCAACTTTAACGAGTACCTGACTTTAGATGTGGAAAGTAAATGCGTTTGGTCGTTGTGCTTGTCACGTGACACTCTGCAAGTTCTGAAAGGGGAACTTTATTATTCGAGGAGGAAATCGTTTAAAATAATTGGAGGTAGTTCCAGCTAAGATGTTCTAAAGTGAGCTAAATGTGTGAAAGAGTATGTGTGAGAAAAGGTAAGGGGGCCCAGGGGCCCCTCTCAACTTGAGAATGAGAAAGTCAAAAAAGTGTTCAGTTCAATTTGAATATGTCCGTTCCGAGATAGCTGGCCCAGGGTTCACGAGAGATTGCGTGGCATATGATTGTGTTTTGTTTTGTGCTTTTGTTGAAGAGCTGTGTGTGTTTTGTACCATCTGAGATCTACGTGGGACACAGAGAACCATTTCTGATAAAAATCGGCCCCTTGACTCAGTTCTGCTACTTTTATCTCGTATGCACTTTTTAACCTAAACATTGACAATGTGGGACGAAACCTGTCATAAGTGAGGTAGGGAGTGACTGGGCAAGTTGGGCCCCGGTTCTTTTCAACAGCAGTGCTTCTTCTTTCTTCGAGTGTGAAAAAAACATAGCTCCCCTTCCCCTAGATTTATGCATAAAGATCTACACTCCATTTAAATCTATAATTCAGTAAGATATTTAGTCCATCCATCTAGATCTATACTGTAGTTGTATCAACAACACATCTAGAACTAAAGTCCAGGTATAATAATAATAATTTTAGTTATAAAGCTCTGCTAACAAACATCATTGATGTTGGCTATAATCGATGTGATAACATTACAAACATAAATACAAGAGCTAAAATGACAAACTAATCTAAAAAAGTTTTAAACAGGTAGGCCTTTATGTTCTTGAAAGTTGTGTAGCATGTTGTCTGTCTGAGGTCAATTGAGAGTTCTAGATTTTCACAGTCTTAAATCACTTTCATGTGAGAACCTTAATGTCGAAAGGTCTAATGATACCCAAACTACGACACGAGGGCATTATCCGGTCCTGACGCGGCGCTATCCAGCCTTTGAATCCACTGGGCCTAATGAGATCACAGAAGCTTAATTTCTATAGACTGCATTGTGTGTGTATGCAATTTTGTGGTCCGTGATCTAACCGTCGAAGCGTTCTATGACAGACCGGAATAGCGTGGACACATCTAGTCTTGAGTCCTTACAACGTAACAGTGTCCCATTCAGCGTGACAGTATCTCTTCCAGAGTGACAGTAACCCATACAACGTGACAGTAACCCATACAACGTGACAGTAACCCATACAACGTGACAGTAACCCATACAACGTGAAGTAACCC
>JADKLZ010059171.1:0-10599 GCA_021533235.1 Biomphalaria straminea | reverse complement strand
ATAGAGATGTAGGACTTGAAGGGTTAATAGAGATGTAGGACTTGAAGAGTTAACATATTTAGTGTATCTTACGATTGACGTAATGTTAATTGCATTTGAGCTGCTTCCTATGCATATTGTATTACAAATGTTGATATAATGTTCTGATTAATAGCAATAGACTTAATAGTTATTATTATAAAAAATAAATTAGAAGAAGCACTTCGCAAGTATTCATTAAATTGGGATCCCGCAATTTGTAAGGCCGGCCCTGTTGCGATATATGGGGCCAACGATGTAAATGTCATCTGTTTCTGTGACCCACGGTTAACGAGGCTAGCACAACGACTTTAATTTTACTCTATTAGAGTTGAGTGAATTAACTGGGAAAGGGGAATAGCCACTATTGCTTTAGTGTGTACTCCCTGTCCGTACGTCTGTCCCGTTCAATATTGATTAATCGTTTGATAAATCTCCGTATCCTTTGGTATTATGTTGTTAGTCGAAGTAACAATACATGGGTATCGGTAACACTGTTGAAACCTACACGTCTCCTCTTTTTGTATTGGTGGAGAATTGTGGTTGTTGATAGTTTGTAGTTCATAGTTTCTGATATTCATGCCAAAAATATTGAAACCTTCGTTTTTACCTGCCATAGTGAACCACTTCGGGGGTCCGATTTTGAGTTTGTGTTTCCTCACAAACTTTCTTTGTAACTATGTTTCTAAATAGTTTCTTGTTACAAAGAGAAAAAAAGTTTTATTTTTGTTACTTACATATAACTTACATAGAGGGCGCGGTGGCTGAGCGGTAAAGCGCTTGGCTTCCGAACCGGGGTCCCGGGCTCGATTACTGGTGAAGACTGGGATTTTTATTTCGGGATTTTCGGGCGCCCTTGAGTCCACCCAGCTCTAATGGGTACCTGACATTAGTTGGGGAAAAGTAAAGGCGGTTGGTCGTTGTGCTGGCCACATGACACCCTCGTTAACCGTAGGCCACAGAATCAGATGACCTTTACATCATCTGCCCTATAGACCACTAGGTCTGAAAGGGGAACTTTTTTTTTTGTTACTTACATATAAAAGTATACAATTGCCCCTAATTTGAAACTCTCCTGGTCATACCCAATGATTGCTAAGCTCATTGACAAGGTGTGGCGAAGAGCCATTGGTCTAAATTTCCCACAGCCTGTGACGCTGCAGATCATTGTTCAGGCCAGTGGCGTAGCATCCATGGCTCGAAGGGGTTCAATGAACCCGGGCCCACGACCATTAGGGGTCCACAGTGGCGTAGCATCCATGGCGCGAAGGGGTTCAACGAACCTGGGCCCACTACCATTAGGGGTCCACAGTGGCGTTTCAACAATGGCGCAAAGGGGTTGATTGCACTTGACCCATAACTCTCAACCATTGAGGCCAACGAGAGAACGTATGGACGACAATATAGGCCAATATAGGGAAACAATTATTACACTTTTGTTAAGTGTAATATAGGAGAGACTCTGAAAAGCTCCCTTAAAATATCCTGCACGAAACTGTGTATACAGTTTTAAAACATTAACCCGTGTTTTAAGCTAGAGTGAATGTACCAGCGGCATGGATTGCTTTAATGTAAGGTACTGCTTTCCATCAGGTTTATTATCATGGTGGCGAGACCTAATTGTACTTTTGAAGGGACTACTGTTGCCAGATTGTTGCATTCTTTTTTATTTTTCATTTATCTTCATAACCCTTAAATTAATATTATAACTTTTAACGGGGGGGGGGGGGAGTTTGGTTTAGAAAATATAAATGGGTTGTGCAGAAAAATAAGGAAAGGGTCGGGGTAACATTGTAACAAAAACATATAGATCTACAGGGATGGTCCTGATGGTCTCGAACTAATATTTCGAAATATCTGATAATTATTTAATTTTTCCAAAGCTTAATCTGTTTCTCTTATCTTCTGTATTTAGAATAATTAATTTCTATTTCTTTTCATTTGTAGAGAAATTACTTTATAATATAAGTCAAAAGTTTTAAAAAAATTGTAGTTAACATAGAGCACATTTACATTTTATTAAAATGGTTATTGTCTCCGAAAATATTAGTGTGTGTGTACAAAAGACAAGTACAATTTTTATGAATCTTGTAAAAGGAAAATGTGCATAGACCAAGAGAACTTGTTGTCAGCAATTTGTCAATGGGTTGGAGTATTTTTTAGTATTGGTAGTTTATTGTAGTTATGTTTTCTGATGTATTTTATTGTTGTAATTACTGAATTTGGAGGAAGTACTATACAGCTATCTACTAACTTGACTGATACTCTGAGAGACAAAGCAGATAGCATTGTGTATATAACAGCTAAGTTTAATATATTAGTTTTGCCTCTCTATACTGCATTTGTAATAAATAAGAATTTAATGCCAATAAATTCAGTATCATGTATTACAAATAAAACTATAATAAAAAAAAAACAAAACAACTAAACAAATAGAATATCTAACTGTATATCCGATCCGACATCACATTAATTTGTTGTCTTCTGTTTTGTATACTAAACGTGTACAACAGAATAAAAAAAAAAAGATGAAATTTGAAAAAAAAAATTTTAATTTTAAATTTTAAAAAAGAAAAAAAAAAATCAAAGTATGTTACATCGGTATTTAGAAGATCATCTCATCTCATCACAGCCTGTGGTCCCTACAGGGGCATAGGCCGCAAACCAGCTTTCTCCAGGCATCTCGGTTCTGGGCGAGTCTCTCCAACTGTCCCCATGCCTTGCCCATCTGCTTGACTTCTGTTTCCAGATCACGGCGCCATGTATTCCTGGGCCGTCCTCTATTCATTTTTCCTTGGGGGTTCCAGGTTAAGGCTTGCCTTATGTTGGATGCCGGCTTGCGCAGGGTGTGACCTATCCATCTCCAGCGTCTCTAAAGGATATCTATTTCAATGGGCTGCTGTTTTGTTCTTTGCCACAGTTCCTCATTCGAGATAGTCTGGCCAGCGGATCATAAGAATCTTCCTCAGGCAGGTGTTGATGAATACCTGGATTCTTTTTTTTTTTTTTGACGGTGGTGATGGTGGTTCTCCAGGTCTTTGCTCCATAAAGTAGCGGCTTAACAATGGTGTTAGATAGCCTTATCCTATTTAGAAGATAGAGAGGATTAAATGATCATGGAATAAGTGTCCTACTTTGACCAATTGTTATTATTTATTTGGTTCATAGTTCTTAAACAAAGTTAATAATATTTATATTTATACAAAAATGAGACTTTATTTTAAATTGCTATGAATGTTGAAATCCAAAGGGAAACAAAGTATCCCACAAATTGAAAACAAAATAATAAACCTGTTGGGTGATCCATTTCTGATACCTTTCGCGCCATTTTTCTTGTTTATTGCACTCAGGACTTATCAAAAGTTGATCAAATTAGCGTGAATACTTTTTAGTCATATCAGATGTGGGAATACCCAAAGAAAAAGAAAAATTAAAGAGTCATTTCTAGATTTTCATATTTGTGAGAACAAGACGTCTGCAGAAGTGGCTGAACAAATGCTCCGACTGGTTTCATGCGGCTTCAGAACGAGACAGCTGGAGGTCACTTACAAGGCCGCGGGCAGTAGCGGGCTTAGGGGGTGGCAAGTGGGGCAACCGCCCCAGGCCCCGCGGCTGAGGGGGGCCCCGCGCTGGGAGATTTTATTGTCACCAACTTCGAAAACTAAATGAGTGATCATAAACAAGGACTTGTTACTCAATATTTTCCCAGCAAATTTATAATACCAATTGCCATTTAAGCTCTTAACATACGTTTTCATTTCGAATTACCGTTCAGTTTCGGTAAAGACAGCCGAGTCTAAGAGGCTATCATCGTTTAACAGTTCACAATAAAAACACATAAGTTGAAGCAACCAATACAAATCGTTTATTTCGTATATAAATAACGACGTCTAATAGGATTTTATTAGGAAAATGCGTAGTGATAAAGTTTGAACTACTCTTTGCATTATGAAAATTGTTTTTATGAAATTGTCATTTATTACGTTTGTAGTAACACAAATGCAACTTTTGACTTTTTTTTTTCGTCACACCCGTACGGCGTTTTCACTTTTTTTTTCAATGTAGTTAAAAAATTATTAATTTTCTTGTATTTTAGCGTTTAATATTAATTTATTAGTAGTTAAAAATTAGGCAATCCATTAATTAAAAAAAAAGCATTGAAAACAACTAAACAATTATACAGTGTGTTCTCTACTGTCGCTGGTGATACGTTCTAAGACCGCACGCGAAGGTCAGATTTTCGCAGTAGGCTGTTTAATTTCATAAACGTATAATATTTTCGGATATAAACAGTATCACCAGTTGATGTGCTTGTACAGCTATTTCGGCAAATCAGCTTCCAACAAGTTTGGCGATGACATTTTAAGTTTACTTTTTCCATTTGGCTACTGTGCAAAGACATAGTGCCAATTGGAAAATCCGTGTCAACGTGTTGAAACAAAAAAAAAAAAAAGGGAGTATTTTTAGCGGTCCCCGAAAGAGGAAAAGCCGCTATTAGTTTTGTGTGGTATTGCTGTCCGTCCGTTCCGTTTAGATCTTGTAAACTAGAAAAGTTATTGAAAATCCGACATCATAATATTTTTGACAATTCAAAGTTCTGATGCAACGGCTATTTTTTTCTTTTCTAAAACCGAAAAATCTAATTTTGAAATCACTTATGCAAGCAGTTTCTTTCAGAAAAATACATCATTATATTATTCATTATTAATAGTAACAAACACTGGATGCTCTTTAATATAGGAGATGACTAATTACCCCTTTTAAAACAGTTTTATGCAAATGGTTGTTTTTTTTTTCCCTTTTTTTTTTTTTTACAATTGTATTGCTAAGTTAAGTAAGTTCTGTTATACTAACTACTACATTTACACAGAGAAAAAAAATCTATTTTGTATACATATAAGTGGGCCATAATTTAAAACAACAATTAATAAGTAGTTTTTCATATTATCGCGTGTCATAATCTGGTAGAAGTATACATCGAACTTCACATTCACTTTCACCTATCCTTTGGTCTGCTGGACCGCTGGGGCACCACACAAGATCTGTCAACTTCTTTCTCCATTCTACTCTGTCATTTGTCTTTGATAGAATTTCATTCTGATGTTCTTTCTGAAAATATTTCAACCTGCCTTTTTATCTGCCTGGGTGGACCACTTCGGGAGCCGATTTTGAGTTTGTAATAAAAAAAAATTTAAAAACCTGTGATCAGGCCCTTCCGCAAAAGTTGGGTCTTAAAAGTGAATGGACCACTGTAGCTCCTAAAGCACACTATATTCTTAAAGAACATCTTATTAGCTTCAATTTGCAGAGTGAGAGGGGCGACATAATATTGGTAGTGGCGAGTGTTTTCCTTTTTTATTTGCATCTGTTAATGCAGAACAATTAAAATACAGTATATAATGCTAATAGTAAACCAGCAGTACCTACGTAATGCTCTAGGGGCCCCGCATATGACGCTCTCCCAGGGCCCCGCGCGGGATACACATTTGAGCCCATAAAAAATCTGCTGCCAAGGACAGACAAATGTTGGCTTGTAAGAGACTATTACTTGTCTGAGTCCTAACTGAATCAAACGTAATTACATTATAACTAATAACTTAACTATTTTGTCTCACTTTACATCATATTGGGGGAGGTGGGCCCACCAACATATTCTTGAACGCCACTGGTTATGGCCTTCTATAAGGATTGTTCTGAGACAGACAGACAGACAGACCACACAAAAATTATAGAGCATTTTATCCATACGGTGGACTTCTAAAAAGAAAAAAAGTTCTGTAAATTAAATCAAATAGTTAATAGAGGATCAAATAATGTCTGATTATACAATCTTACAGCTATAACAATGTAATGAAAATCCTTGAACGACATTTTCTTTACAATATATTCAAAAGTAAAAGACTGTTGTGTTGTGTCTCTTCTGCTGTTTTTAACACTTGAAAATATAACTAAGTTCAACGGGAGGTAACGCTCAACTCAACACTGGAACAGATAACACCGGCGAAAGGCCGCAACAATCAATATAGGTACACTGATATTGACCAACAAAGATGTTTAATATTCTAGAAGGGAGGCGCGGTGGCTGGGCGGTAAAGCGCTTGGCTTCTGAACCTGGGGTCCCGGGTTCGAATCCTGGTGAAGACTGTGATTTTTTTTTCGGGATCCTTGGGCGCCTCTGAGTCCACCCAGCTCTAATGGGTACCTGACATTAGTTGGGGGAAAAGTAAAGGCGGTTGTTCGTTGTGCTGGCCACATGACACCCTCGCTAACCGTAGGCCACAGAATAAGATGACCTTTACATCATCTGCCCTATAGACCACAAGGTCTGAAAGGGGAACTTTACTAGAAGGGAACCGTCAGATGTCAGCTATGTCCGTAAAGGTACTTCTTATTCCTGCTGTGATAATAAAACGCGTCTTGTATTCATCAAATCTTAGACCGTTCTTACTTTTTAAATATTTATTACGTCATTCATCACTAAGTAAAAACTTTCCCTTATATACAACGAAATACATAATTCTTAATTGTCACTAATCCTTTTCCTCTACTTCAGATTGATTGATGAATGATGTAATCAACTTTAACTTGAAGTGCTATAGGAAGCTGCTGCCTGAGTAGAAGAATGATCTCGTGTTGCCGGGGACTATGTCTTGAACTCATACAATATTGAATTATTACGATCTAGGAATCAAGTCAATAACTTCTCCGTGAAAATAAAACAACTTGGAACTTTAATTCAAATTTAATGCAGATCAAACAATATGAAATAAAATCACAAAGGCTTATAAACAGAGCTCTAATAAAACATGACTTGCTCATAAGAAATTATTTTATCGACTGGCGTTCTTTCTAGCCCCGCCAATCTCCTGGCGCTAGTTTTTTAGAAAAATGTCTAATTATTTTTAAATCAACCAATAGATTTCAAATTCTAGAAAGACAAAGAAAAACTATAAATAACTCTCTGGTATTTCCAGTTTAGAGAAGAACCCAGATTCTAGGTTTTTCCAAGTTTCCCTAGTAAATAAAATTAACATAGACAAACCCAGAAAGGCATATGTGACACTAATAATGTCATAAGGGGTCGCGGTGGTTGAATGGTTAAGCACTTTGCTTCCGAACCTAAGGTCCTGGGTTCGAATCCTGGGGTTTTAAATTTCGGGATTTTAGGGTACCCCTGAGTCCACACAACTCTAATGGGTACCTGACTTTAGTAGGGGAAAGTAAAGGCAGTTTGTCATTGTGCTGGCCACATAACACATTGCTAGTTAACCGTTGGTCAAAGGAACAGATAATCTTAATACCATCTGCCCCATAGATCGCAAGGTCTGAAGGGGATACTTTAATCATGTCATGAAACAAATACATAATTCCTAATCATGCCATAACAACTGCCAATAAAGACTTTATTTCTCTTTTTTGAACAATTGCATTGATAAGTGAAATCAGTGAAATCTCTCTTTCAACTTTACCACTAAACTTGGAAACACAAAAGACGACAGATTTTGAAGATGCTCCGAGTAACAGGTTTCTTTAACCATAATTTAGTACAACTTTGTCATTATTTGCAACCTTTACCTTCTGAATATATTACGCGCTTCTCTAGCAGCTACGGCGATTCACGTCTGCCGAGACCGGAAGATCACAACTCCGCCAGTTAGTAGCCTTCAGCCAATAGTCTATTAGTTATAAACCACGTGTTATGCAGACGAGCCAATTAACGTGCAGAAGAAAACAAGAAGGAAAAAAAAAACAATACAACTTTGTGTTGTCTGGTTTGATTTTACGAATATATGAGGGTCTTGTTTATTTCATGCTGTGTGACCTTGACACGAAATCAAGGTAAGGTGAGTATAGAGACTGTGTGGGTGGATGGGGGGGGGGGAGAAGCGATCAACACAAGCCCTGTCTCGAGGTCAAGCTGCCATAATGTCAACACAACAAATTAAACGTTTAACTGGTGAGCATAATGGCGGCATCATTGAATTTGTGAACATTACAAAGTGATAGGTCTTAAAGTAAGAAGAGGTTAGGGGATAGGTTAGGGTTAATGTTTGAGCAGAACTGGAAACATAGGTAAAGAATACTCTTGGTAAATGATAAACAGAGTCACAGTTACTTTGGTGTGAGGGAGGTCGATACTTTCTAGTACGGTAGTTGCCAGAGGCGAGGTAGCAGTAATGTCAAGGAGTACTTTAAAATCCAGTATTGACTTTTTTTTTATTTACAAAGCCATGAATAATATTTATTTATAATGAAGATGGACATTTGGAGTTGTGTCAGAAGGCGTTGGGACTTTGGGCACTAGTTTTGTTTCGGACTACGAAGTAAGCGCCCTGAAGGATCCAATGGAGAAGACAGGTAAAGAGAGTTACAAACCAGACCACCTCTCCTCTCCTGGTAGGTGAACATTGAATTTTTTTTTGGTTAAAAAAAACCCTTAGCTATGCTCTTGGAATTTGCAGACTGTAGTTTTGCTTTTTTTTTTAATTGGAAAAAGAGAAGGGAAGGTTCACCTCATTGGCTACACTCCTGGAAATCAGAGACTGTATTCTGCTTTACTTTTTGTGTGGGGGTGGGGTGGGTAAACCAAATTGTTATCCCGCACATTGGACAACAGAATTTGAAATCTGTAACCCTCCCTCATCCTGACTACGCCCATGCCTGCCCCAATGCCTGGTGTCACAATCTTGATGTCACGATCTGTTCTTGTGATGTTGTTAGATATCACTAGCTGTTAGGAGAGAAGTCTTGTGTTGCCGGGGATTGTATTTTAATATTATATTGAACAATGACGATCTAGGATTCAATAGAGTAAATGCCTTCATAAAACAACTCAGGAACCTTTATTAAAACTAAACATAAGTACAGCTATGTACAAATATATCTCAATGAAACAAGAAGCTGAACAAAGACATATTTCTTTAAATTCTAGAACTACAAAATTACATGCGACTGAACTCAAAAAAAATATAGGCTCCAACTGAATTAATTCCACTTCTCTGGGCGGAAGTTGTCAGCAGACTCGTTTTGAATTCATTCTCTCAACCAACCACATATACGTCTCTATGTCATGTGACTGATGTTCCGACAAGCTAAAAATAACTCTTGGTTTTTTTTGTTGACCTTGCCTTTTGCAAAACAACATGTGTACTTGACACCTGGAATACCTTGGGGAAGTGTCATCATTAGCACACATAGATCAAAGGTCTGAAAGGGGTACTGATACTTTTATTTTTTGCAAAGAATAAAAGACAAAACAGCATCAGGAAAACACCAGCGATAACAACACCAAACAATAAACAAAATAACTTTTTTTTTTTCAAAATTGTAAGACAAGATAAGAAAATGTTTCTAAACATTTTGTAGTACTAGTTGGTGTTACTATTTAGGTCGATATTGTAATACAGCCACAGTTATGACATTTTTAGAAAATAAAATAGAAACAAAATATAAATAATCCTTTTAAAAAAAAGCTTATTTAAGGGGTAAGAGCCTCGTACTTGAAGGCCATATCGCACAATTATTTAGAAGTTATTTCCCTTATTCGATATCAAACGAAATGGTGAATCACCAATAACTATTTGACTAATTGGTTAATGTTCTAATTGATTCGTTGCTTTTTTAGGTACAATAAAAGTTGTTTAAAGTTCAATTTAAGGTTCAGTTTAATAAGGGGACGAAGTACTACTTATTTAGCCTTATCTATGAATACTGAAGGATTAATTTCTCTTTTTGGTATTAAACAAAGTGATCAAATATTATTATATAACAGTGCGTTTCTAAAATACATCTTTTCCGTAGTATATGAACCCGATTCACCAAGGACTCGATGGGATATCGTTGAATAGTGTATAAGTTCATGATGACAAATAGATTTTGTTATATTTCTAATAGATCCTTTTTACTAGTCTGCATTGTTTTGTTATTATTAAAATATCGACTTGTCAATCTTTGGTATTTGTAATAAATATGGTCTAGTACGTTTTGAATATCTCTCTGTGTCCCACCCTCTCTGATAATAATGCAAATGAATGTTTTCCAAACTCTGTTCTACGGCTTCAGCTGAACCATAGGCCTGAATAGGTGTTTCACGAACTACTGGAATAGTCAAGTAGTATGCCACTACTGCTCGCATGCAACACAAGGCAAGCCCTAACCTGGAACCCCCAAAGAAAAAAGAAGAGGTGGCGGCACAGGAATACATGACGCCGCTATTTGTAAGCAGATGCCAAGCAAATGGGCAAGACGCGGGGACAGTTGGAGAGACTCGCCCAGAACCGAGTTGCCTGAGGGAAGCAGGAGGCCTATGCCCCAGTAGGGACCACAGAAAGAGATGAGATGAGGTCGCTAGGTAAATTAATCTCTCAAAAAAAAAATTAGGAAAGTGACCCGTTAGATAATCGAAGTTTTGGTAGACACTGTTGTACATCTATAGGGTCCATGAATAAAAGGATAGTATTTGTTCAAGTCCAGTACAGCTAACAACTGCAATATGTCTGTGTGTGGATACGCGTGTGTGCGTGTGTGTGTGTGTGGGGGGGTCTTACTTCCATGATACAATCCTTTTGTTCCTCAAGTAAG
>JADKLZ010059170.1:0-10737 GCA_021533235.1 Biomphalaria straminea | reverse complement strand
TATCGTGATTATCCATGGTTAGGGCTGTCATTGGACCAGTTTCTCGTAACTTCTCTATCAACTGCATCTGTTTCATTTTACACCAACGGCTGGGCTCTTGTATTATTTCCTTAAAAAAAAAACAAAGAGTAATAAAGTTCCCCCTTTCAGACCTTGCGATCCAGTGCCTGCTTTACAACGGTCTTACCAACTGCTGAAAATTGGGACCCTCAAATTACATTGAGCATATCACTGTCGATTATGGTACTTATAGAGGCAAATAGAGATGTAGGACTTGAAGGGTTAATAGAGATGTAGGACTTGAAGGGTTAATAGAGATGTAGGACTTGAAGGGTTAATAGAGATGTAGGACTTGAAAGGTTAATAGAGATGTAGGACTTGAAGGGTTAATAGAGATGTAGGACTTGAAGTGTTAATAGAGATGTAGGACTTGAAGGGTTAATAGAGATATAGGACTTGAAGGGTTAATAAAGATATAGAACTTGAAGGGTTAATAGAGATGTAGGACTTGAAGGGTTAATAGAGATGTAGGACTTGAAGGGTTAATAGAGATGTAGGACTTGAAGGGTTAACATATTTAGTGTATCTTATGATTGACGTAACGTTAATTAATTGCATTTGAGTTGCTTCCTATGCATATTGTATTACAAATGTTGATATAATGTTCTGATTAATTAATAATAATAATAGGCTTGTCTTCGAGTCCGAAGATTAGTGAGGAATACAGTGTTTCCCGTGGCTGTGCAGTCCTATAGAGCAGGGGTCGGCAACCCGCGGCTCGCGAGCCGCATGCGGTTCTTTGGGTATGAAGCTGCGGCTCTTTAGTTCTACATGCAAATATTAATTTTATCGAAACTTTTTTTTTAAAGTAGTTCTGAATAGTTTAAAGAGGGTTAGGCACAATTTCTATCTCTCAGCTACTTGTTCTAGCTTTTCACCTAACCCCTCCCCCAATACACGCGTCGTCTGTTACCAGTCCATCAGAAGCTCTCGAATGGACACCATCGTCGAATATTTCTATGTAGGTTTTAATTCGCTTTCGACTCGAGACTGCGTGCTTTGGCTCTGACGTAAATTTGGTTGTTTCAAGTAAAATGAGTTAGAAGCGATTATCTTCTCAATCTTATATGCACTCTACAAGTAATGCTAATCGGTCAAGATTTGTGGTGCCACTAGAAATTGCACAAAAAGGCAAACCATTTATAGATGTCAAAGACTGCTTCCTACGTGCATCTGAAGATTTGTTTCGCCTTTTTAAAAAAACAAACGAAAAAAAAAATTGAAAAAAAAAATCAAAGACATGGCACAAGTTTCTCATTTAGTCAGTTATATGTCTTCTTATGGTCCAAAATAATAACTTAAAGGATTGCTACCTCGGGACAAACTGGAAGGAATGATATAGTCATTGGGTTTATCGTACAGTAATGCATTGAAAACAATAAGATCAATTTAAATCAAATCAGTTTAATAGCAACTGATGGAGCCAGAAAAATGAATGGAAAAAAAAAGGGTAACAACGATTCTTCATGGCAAAATAAACCATGAAATTCTTACGTTTCACTGAATAATACACCCTAAAGCACATTGTCTTTCCAAAGGCTGTGTGAAGCGTCTAGTGTGGTAGCTTAAATTGCTGCCGCCGCTGGCTAGCTATTGTAAAAGGGGAGCAATTCTGTAAGTCTCTCTTGCCAGTATATAGCCTCTCCACAGCAAGTCCTATGCAGTACCTCCTCGTGGTGACAGATGTAAACTGAGGCTGTGAAGCCTCAGGCTAATCTGCAAGGGTCTCGGAGGAGGTTTGGCCCCAAGATATGAGGCAGGCATGGCCCGTCGGTGTGCGGACACGCCCTGCTGCCCACAAACCAAACCCCTAGCAATAGGTTAATAGCCTCACTGCCTTGTGTGTGTCCTTGTAAAGACTAAGGCTAAGGGAGTAAACCCTAACAGAAAATCCGGTCCTGGAGCCCCGTAGGCGGGGGGACAGTAGTACGACTACTGCCCTCTGGCAAACTCCTGCATCCACCTGACCCCAAATTGTGTTGGCTTGCCATCCCTTTGGACCCGGCCAGTATGGAAGAGAGGCGAGTGTTGACGTGTGGGCAGCCCAGCACCTGCAAATTCACGCCCAGGCTTTCCCTCAGCAATGGAAAGGTCACTATTGGCCTCTTTAGCCACACAAGACGTTGCAAAGGGAAAAGATCGTCTCACGAGACGTAAAATGCCACAGAAAAGCACCATGTACCCAAAACGATTCACATCTTGTCCAAAGCAATCTACCGTCGTCAAATTAAAGAATTCTTATACAAAATGGAGACTCGGTATTATGAGCTTCTTCTTCCTAATACAGTGCAATAACTTGTTAACTGTAGGGTGTTGAGACATTTTGCTCTGTGCTTGAATGAAATAAATACATTCCTAAATGATACAGGCAGGGGCGGACTGGAAGTTAAAATCGGCCCGGGCATTTCCATATAACCCAGCCCACAAATAGCATATCATATGATGAACATCCAATGATAGATCTGTTACCCTATCCCCTTAGTCTGGTGGACCGTTGGGGCACCAAACAAGACTTGAAGACCGTCTTTCTGCATTCCTCTCTATCCTTTACCCTATTTAGAACCTCTTTCAATGGTAGGCCCGTCCATTCTTTATGTTGTCTTCCCACCGCTTTCTCTGTCTGCCTCTTCTTCTTTTTCCTGGTACTGTTCCCTGGAGGAAGGTCTTTGCTAGTCCCGAGGATCTTGTTATTTTGCCATACATTTTAAGCTTGCGTTTTTTCACAGTCTCTACAGTCAGCGTCCAAGACGCTCTCACATGTGGCTCCAAGCGCCATGCCCTGGAAAACCGCTTTAGCTGGCGGACTAAACCATGTGAGGGGGTGGTGATAACATGGCATCGCTGGGCGAAAGGCCTTCTAGACTAAGGTCACCGGCCAGGGCGGAAGAGTCCCAGGATGGACTACAACGGCCTCATGTTCAGGACCAAAGCGAACCACCTAAATGGAGGTACTCGGCTGTGGTCAAGCATGGAGAGGGATGGGCGCCGCCATGCAAGTATCAAACCCTCGATACACAAATTGAGACAAATTCTAGGTCTACCTGTCCTCATTATATTTAGTTTGATAGCTAAACTCATACATAAATTGAGCACTTCTTATAAGAAACACAGATCTTATGTTGCTTTTTTAATCACTAAGTATAAATAGGCCCTTCTTCTTCTTCTTCTTGAAACTGTCAGGTAGAGTTGAGCCTTCGGCTCTTGGAACTCTAGGCCAGCAAAAGTGAACAAGAGCTCCCTCTCACAGACCTGAATGAGAACTGAAGCCTGCTAGTAGCACTGCCTACGGATGTAGGTTTTTTTTTTTTTTTTTTCGAAAAATGTGTTAGATTAAATTAACTAAAAGGGCCTCTTTTACAAGCAAATAATATAAAGTCTTTAACAATTTATACGTTCTAAATGAAGCCTTTTTATGTTACACTACCGGCCCATTTGGGTACCGGCCCACCGGGCATTTGCCCGAATGCCCATATAGCCAGTCCGCCCCTGGATACAGGTATTAATCTCCCTCATTTAGAAAACGACTAATATTTGCAAACCTTTTATTTTAAATTTTTTTTTATAATATAATATTTTATATTAAATTTTATATTAAAAAATAAATATTAAAATAAATGAGCTGCAACTAAAACTACAAGGAAAGGGAAACCCATAGCATGTTTTGGTAGAAGAATTGGTTTGTTTTGAAGAAAAATTAATTCTTTTCACAAAAGATATTAAGAGTTAAGTCACTTCATTTTCAATTTCTAAAGCAGTATTGTAATAAAATTCAGAGCTACTGTTGACACGAATTACTTGAGCACAGTTTAAACAAAATTAAAGATAATTTTTTTGACAGATTTGAGCAGTTCAAAACCAACAAAACCAATTTACCATTCCTACGAAATCCATACGAAATCCACATTGATCCATTTGGAATTGATACGGGATTTCTAGCTTTATGGAATGGAAAATTAAGATAGAAAAGTTAGAGCTCCAGAAATGTATGAACGTAATGCAACAAAAGTGGACAGTTTTCAAGGAAATGCCACGAGTTGATTCGGCGCATGGAATAATCTTCCAGATTGCTACAGTGAGGGCATTTGGATTGCTGACTATCTTCGGATCGACATATTCGTGCGAGAAAGCGTTTTTTTTTTCATGAATATAATTAAAGGCAAAGTAAAAAGCCAACTAACAATTGAAAGTTTAGAGTCGTGTTTGAAACTAAAAACAAGTTATGAGCCAAATGTATCTAACTTTCTAAAACCATGCGAAGCCAAAGTTCCCATTGAATTTGTTTAATTGTTTGTTATAGAAGTTTAACTTAACTCATTTAGTTGTTTCCGAAATAAAAAATAATGATCTATTATTTTTATATATATATATATATATATATGTATATAATAAAAAAAACAACAACTAAACAAATAGAATATCTAACTGTATATCCGATCCGACATTACATTAATTTGTTGTCTTCTGTTTTGTGTACTAAACGTGTCCTAATATATACTTAAAAAAGGCTAGTTGCTGTTTCTAGCTCGGGCTTGACCGTAATTTATTATTAATAGCCTAACTATAAACTAGCATTCACTACTTCTGGGACTAGATCTATATCTAGCTAGATCTATAGGAGATGTAGAACCAAGTCATCAATTCGGCCATAGGGCAGACTGGGCTCTATAGCTTTGGTCGGCAGCCAGTCTAGGAGACGGAAACTCCGAAATAACACCTACGGCTATCTGCTGTTCACAGCCGTCTCAGATTTCTGTGCCACTGTGGGCTGCATTTAGCTTAAAGAGTGGTATTGGTCTGCGCGAGCCGATTATCACTATAAAAATACTCAGCGCAGGCTGGAGGCAATACAGTATTTAGCCCGGAAATGACTAGTCCCAAACGAGTCGATGAAAGGACAGCTGGGACTGCACAGCCACGGGAAACACTGTATTCCTCACTAATCTTCGGACTCGAAGACAAGCCTATTAAGACTAAACGTGTACAACAGATTAAAAAAAAAAAGATGAAATTTGAAAAAAAAAGTTTCATTTTAAATATTAAGAAAGCAAAAAAAAAAAAAATCAAAGTATGTTACATCGGTATTTAGAAGATCATCTCATCACAGCCTGTGGTCCCTACAGGGGCATAGGCCGCAAACCAGCTTTTTCCAGGCATCTCGGTTCTGGGCGAGTCTCTCCAACTGTCCCCATGTCTTGCCCATCTGCTTGACTTCTGTTTCCAGATCACGGCGCCATGTATTCCTGGGCCGTCCTCTATTCATTTTTCCTTGGGGGTTCCAGGTTAGGACTTGCCTTATGTTGGATGCCGGCTTGCGCAGGGTGTGACCTATCCATCTCCAGCGTCTCTAAAGGATATCTATTTCAATGGGCTGCTGTTTTGTTCTTTGCCACAGTTCCTCATTCGAGATCTTGTCTGGCCAGCGGATCATGAGAATCTTCCTCAGGCAGTTGTTGATGAATACCTGGATTTTTTTATTTTTTTTTTGACGGTGGTGATGGTGGTTCTCCAGGTCTTTGCTCCATAAAGTAGCGGCTTAACAATGGTGTTAGATAGCCTTATCCTATTTAGAAGATAGAGAGGATTAAATGCTCAAGGAATAAGTGTCCTACTTTGACCAATTGTTATTGTTTATTTGGTTCATAGTTCTTAAACAAAGTTAATACTATTTATATTTATACAAAAATCACTAATTAGACTTTATTTGAAATTGCTATGAATGTTGAAATCCAAAGGGAAACAAAATATCCCACAAATTCAAAACAAAATAATAAACCTGTTGGGTGATCCATTTCTGACAGAAAGTACTGGTACCTTTCGCGCCATTTTTCTTGTTTATTGCACTCAGGACTTATCAAAAGTTGATCAAATTAGCGTGAATACTTTTTAGTGATATCAGATGTGGGAATACCCAAAGAAAAAGAAAAATTAAAGAGTCATTTCTAGATTTTCATATTTGTGAGAACAAGAGGTCTGCAGAAGTGGCTGAACAAATGCAACGACTGGTTTCATGCGGCTTCAGAACGAGACAGCTGGAGGTCACTTACAAGGCCGCGGGTAGTACGGGCTTAGGGGGTGGCAAGTGGGGCAACCGCCCCAGGCCCCGCGCCTGATGGGGGGCCCCGCGATGGGAGATTTTATTGTCACCAACTTCGAAAACTAAATGAGTGATCATAAACAAGGACTTGTTACTCAATATTTTCCCATCAAATTTATAATACCAAATGCCATTTAAGCTCTTAACATACGTTTTAATTTCGAATTACGGTTCAGTTTCGGTAAAGACAGCCGCGTCTAAGAGGCTATCATCGTTTAACTGTTCACAATAAAAACACATAAGTTGAAGCAACCAATACAAATCGTTTATTTCGTATATAAATAAGGACGTCTAATAGGATTTTATTAGGAAAATGCGTAGTGATAAAGTTTGAACTACTCTTTGCATTATGAAACATTTTATATGAAATCGTCATTTATTACATTTGTAGTAACATAAATGCAACTTTTGACTATTTTTTTTTGGTCACACCGGTACGGCGTTTTCACTTTTTTTTTCAATGTAGTTAAAAAATTATTAATTTTCTTGTATTTTAGCGTTTAATATTAATTTATTAGTAGTTAAAAATTAGGTAATCCATTTATTAAAAAAAAGCATTGAAAACAACTAAACAATTATACAGTGTGTTCTCTACTGTCGCTGGTGATATGTTCTAAGACCGCACGCGAAGGTCTGATTTTCGCAGAAGGCTGTTTAATTTCATAAACGTATAATATTTTCGGATACAAACAGTATCACTAGTTGATGTGCTTGTACGGCAAATCAGCTTCCAGCAAGTTTGGCGATGACATTTTAAGTTTACTTTTTCCAATTGGCTACTGTGCAAAGACATAGTGCCAATTGGAAAATCCGTGTCAACGTGTTGAAAAAAAAAAAAAAAAACGCGGGAGTATTTTTAGCGGTCCCCGAAAGAGGAAAAGCCGCTATTAGTTTTGTGTGGTATGTCTGTCCGTCCGTCCGTCCGTTCCGTTTAGATCTTGTAAACTAGAAAAGTTATTGAAAATCCGACATCATAATATTTTTGACAATTCAAATTTCTGATGCAACGGCTATTTTTTTCTTTTCTAAAACCGAAAAATCTAATTTTTAAATCACTTATGCAAGCAGTTTCTTTCAGAAAAATACATCATTATATTATTCATTATTAATAGTAACAAACACTGGAAGCTCTTTAATATAGGAGATGACTAATTACCCCTTTTTAAACAGTTTTATGCAAAAGGTTGTTTTTTTTTTTCAAATTTTTTTTTTTTACAATTGTATTGCTAAGTTAAGTAAGTTCTGTTATACTAACTACTACATTTACACAGAGAAAAAAAATCTATTTTGTATACATATAAGTGGGCTATAATTTAAAACAACAATTAATAAGTAGTTTTTCATATTATCGCGTGTCATTATCTGGTAGAAGTAAACATCGATCTTCACATTCACTTTCACCTATCCTTTGGTCTGCTGGACCGCTGGGGCACCACACAAGATCTGTCAACTTCTTTCTCCATTCTACTCTGTCATTTGTCTTTGATAGAATTTCATTCTGATGTTCTTTCTGAAAATATTGAAACCTGCCTTTTTATCTGCCTGGGTGGACCACTTCGGGAGCCGATTTTGAGTTTGTAATAAAAAAAAAATTAAAAACCTGTGATCAGGCCCTTCCGGAAAAGTTGGGTCTTCAAAAGTGAAGGGACCACTGTAGCTGAATCAGATGACCTTTACATCATCTGAACTATAGACCACAAGGTCTGAAAGGGGAACTTTACTAGAAGGGAACCGTCAGATGTTAGCTATGTCCGTAAAGATACTTCTTATTCCTGCTGTGATAATAAAAAGCGTCTTGTATTCATCAAATCTTAGACCGTTCTTACTTTTTAAATATCTATCACGTCATTCACCACTAAGTAAAAACTTCCCCTTACATGCAACGAAATACATAATTCCTAATCATGTCATAAGGGGTCGCGGTGGTTGAATGGTTAAGCACTTTGCTTCCGAACCTAAGGTCCTGGGTTCGAATCCTGGGGTTTTGAATTTCGGGATTTTAGGGTACCCCTGAGTCCACACAACTCTAATGGGTACCTGACTTTAGTAGGGGAAAGTAAAGGCAGTTGGTCATTGTGCTGGCCACATAACAGATAATCTTAATACCATCTGCCCCATAGATCGCAAGGTCTGAAGGGGACACTTTAATCATGTCATGAAACAAATACATAATTCCTAATCATGCCATAACAACTGCTAAAAAAGACTTTATTTCTCTTTTTTGAACAATTGCATTGATCAGTGAAATCAGTGAAATCTCTCTTTCAACTTTAACACTAAACTTGGAAACACAAAAGAAAACAGATTTTGAAGATGCTCCGAGTAACAGGTTTCTTTTAACAAAATTTAGTACAACTTTGTCATTATTTGCAACCTTTACCTTCTGAATATATTACGCGCTTCTCTAGCAACTACGGCGATTCACGTCTGCCGAGACCGGAAGATCACAACTCCGCCAGTTAGTAGCCTTCAGCCAATAGTCTATTAGTTATAAACCACGTTCTATGCAAACGAGCCAATTAACGTGCAGAAGAAAACAAGAAGGAAAAAAAAAAAACAACAATACAACTTTGTGTTGTCTGGTTTGATTTTACGAATATTTGAGGGTCTTGTTTATTTCATGCTGTGTGACCTTGACCCGAAACCCAGGTAAGGTGCGACACCACCCCGGGCGGGGGGATGGGGGGGGGGGGAGAAGCGATCAACACAAGCCCTGTCTCGAGGTCAAGCTGCCATAATGTCAACACAACAAATCAAACGTTTAACTGGTGAGCATAATGGCGGCAGCATTGAATTTGTGAACAATATAAAGTGATAGGTCGTTAAGTAAGAAGAGGTTAGGGGATAGGTTAGGGTTAATGTTTGGGCAGAACTGGAAACATAGGTAAAGAATAGTCTTGGTAAATGATAAACAGAGTCAGAGTTACTTTGGTGTGAGGGAGGTCGATACTTTCTAGTACGGTAGTTGCCAGAGGCGAGGTAGCAGTAATGTCAAGGAGTGCTTTAAAATCCAGTTTTGACTTTGTTTTATTTACAAAGCCATGAATAATATTTATTTATAATGAAGAGGGACATTTGGGGTTGTGTTAGAAGGCGTTGGGACTTTGGGCACTGGTTTTGTTTCGGACTACGAAGTAAGCGCCCTGAAGGATCCAATGGAGAAGACAGGTGAAGAGAGTGACAAACCAGACCACCTCTCCTCACTGATACTTTCATTTTTTGTAAAGAATAAAAGACAAAACAACATCAAGAAAACAACAACGATAACAACACCAAACAATAAATAAAATAACTTTTTTGTCAGATATATAAGACATGAAAAGAAAATGCTCCTAAACATTTTGTAGTACCTGTTGGTGTTACTATTTAGGTCGATATTGTAATACAGCCACAGTTATGACATTTTTAGAAAATAAAATAGAAGCAAAATATAAATAATCCTTTAAAAAAAAAGATTACTTAAGGGTAAGAGCTTCGTACTTGAAGGCCATATCGCTCAATTATTTAGAAGTTATTTCCCTTATTCGAAACAAAATGGTGAATCACCAATAACTATTTGACTAATTGGTTAATGTTCTAATTGATTCCTTGCTTTTTTAGGTACAATAAAAGTTGTTTAAAGTTCAATTTAAGGTTCAGTTTAATAAGGGGACGAAACACTACTTATTTAGCCCTATCTATGAATACTGAAGGATTAATTTCTCTTTTTGGTATTAAACAAAGTGATCAAATATTATTATATAATAGTGCGTTTCTAAAATACATCTCTTCCGTAGTATATGAACCCGATTCATCAAGGGCTCGATGGGATATCGTTGAATAATATATAAGTTCATGATGACAATTAGATTTTGTTATATTTCTAATAGATCCACTATATAGTTTTAATAGTTGTTTCTTATTATTAAAATATCAACTTGTCAATCTTTGGTATTTGTAATAAATATGGTCTAGTACGTTTTGAATATCTCTCTGTGTCCCAACCTCTCTGATAATAATGCAAATGAATGTTTTCCAAACTCTTTTCTACGGCTTCAGCTGAACCATAGGCCTGAATAGGTGTTTCACGAACTACTGGAATAGTCAAGTAGTATGCCACTACTGCTCGCATGCAACACAAGGCAAGCCCTAACCTGGAACCCCCAAAGAAAAAAGAAGAGGTGGCGGCACAGGAATACATGACGCCGCTATTTGTAAGCAGATGCCAAGCAAATGGGCAAGACGCGGGGACAGTTGGAGAGACTCGCCCAGAACCGAGTTGCCTGAGGGAAGCAGGTTGGAGGCCTATGCCCCAGTCGGGACCACAGGAAGAGATGAGGTCGCTAGGTAAATTAATCTCTCAAAAGAATGAGCAAAGTGACCCGTTAGATAATTGAACTGAGTGAAGTGTTCCGTTAAGGACAAAGTTTTGGTAGACTCTGTTGTACATCTATAGGGTCCATGAATAAAAGGCTAGTATTTGTTCAAGTCCAGTACAGCTAACAACTGCAATATGTCTGTGTGTGGATACGCTTGTGTGCGTGTGTGTGTATGTGGGGGGGGGTCTTACTTCCATGATACAATCCTTTTGTTCCTCAAGTAAG
>JADKLZ010059141.1:0-12976 GCA_021533235.1 Biomphalaria straminea | reverse complement strand
TTATATCAAAACACACAGATCTATGATTGAATCACATAGCACCAAAAGTCATACAAAACACAGATCTATGAATCACATAGCACCAAAAGTCATACAAAACACAGATCTATGAATCACATAGCACCAATAGCCATACAAAACACAGATCTATGAATCACATAGCACCAAAAGCCATACAAAACACAGATCTATGAATCACATAGCACCAATAGCCATACAAAACACAGATCTATGAATCACATAGCACCAAAAGCCATACAAAACACACAGATCTATGAATGAATCACATAGCACCGTAAGGTCATGGAGTCATTTATTTAAAAAAACTCTCTATACGGAAATTAATTGATTCGTTTTTATAATTACTATAATAAAAATAACTATGTTTTACCCAGCATTACTTAATTAGCCATACAGTGCACTTTTGTTGGTGAACAGAGTTACACTATTGTAACATATAGGTTATACTCTATCCAAGGGGTGGCTAAATTAGGGCGCATGCGTCAAAAGTTGCGTACTGCACGATTACAAGAGGCCTAATGCCGCAAGGTTGTCATTGCCGGAAGTGGTAATGGATGTAAGCACTCCACTACCTATAAAATGCTTCCTAATGGCATGCGTCTCAAATAGCCTCTGACAACCAGTCCAACTCCCGGCCTTCACGTGTGGCTCAGATATTGAGTCCGGCGGAACTGTTCTTACTAACAGGAGAAGGGGCACAGGCGAGTAACTGGCGCCTTAACCAGTAAGCTTCGGGCAGGAGGGGCTCGTTAGCCATGGCTGGCTACCCACCTAGGAGAAGGAAAACTCTGAATTCAAACCTCTGCTGCCTTGCAGTTATACCCAATCAAGGGAAAGGCTTCGGGAGTCAACCCTGAGGAAAAATCCGGAGCTGGTGACCCTAAGGCAGTTTGCAGCACCCAGTGCTACACTCTGGCAGAACCTGCGACGCTGCTGACCCCAAACTGTATCGGCACTGCCGTTCCTTTGGATACATCAGCTGCGTGGAGAGGGGGGAACTGATGTGTGGGCAACATCGTTCCGACCACAGCTTATGCCCAGGCATTCATCTCATGGAAATGAGATGATCCATAGTCGCTTCGCGACTGACGGTGGCCATAGAAAATGCTGCCTGAGACGCATACTGCGCATCTCTTGGAGATGTCTCCAATCAGGAAGTTTTAAGAGTGGCCAATATACACAGAATGTATGCTGAAATGTGGGAATACAATTAAAGAAAAAGATTATTATGAACTGTTAGATATGTTTTGCGTGGTGTGATTTCTAGAAGGCAAGTTCTTTGAAGACTTTGATAACAGAAGATTATTGCACTTAATTTTCTAGATAATACATGCTAATTGTGTCCAAAAATACCATATTTAAAAGGACTGAAAGGGAGTACAATTTGTGTTGTGCATCTGAATTAAAAGAGAAAAAAATTGTTACATGGAAACAAAAGGCTGAACACCACTTACAATGATAATTCACAAAAATAAAATAATAATAAAAATATATATATATTCAAAAAATAGAGGCACTCCTAAGTTTATAAAGAACTCTTATAAAAGAAAACTGACCAATTGACAGCTTCGGAACTCCCGTGTGCTAACATTGCGTACATAGTTATAATCAATTGAAAGTCTTTTTCAAGTGGAATACTAAAGTGGTCGATAGCTAGTTCGTGTCTTGTTGATTGTTGCCCCTTCTTTGTCAAGAAATATTAATAAAAGAAAAACTATAAGGCATAGGAGAATATTTAATTAAAGAGATTGTAATATAACATATCTTGTTGTCTACAAGTTTCTATAGAATGTACTTCAAAGTAATTATCAGCACAGGTAGAAACTTGTACAAACTTACGTGATGCACTGAGCCATTCTTATAGAAAGAACGGTAGAAAAACAAGCACAGTATAAAAATAATTTATAAAAAAAAACAAGGCTTTTCTATGGGGAAGAGCCGAACAATCTCTACCATATCTCTCAATACTGAACTTGGTTTCCCCTTTTCTATATAAATCAAAATTAATTAATTTTCACAAAAGGATTAACTATTTGGCTCTTTTTTGATTGATTCATGTATTGTCATTAATTATGTATAATTTCAACTTAATAACACAATAGCATAGACATATATAAATATAGACTAGAAAAAGGAAGTAACTTCATGTAACTTGAAAACATGAAGGCCCCCTATATAAGATAAGATAACTTTATTGATCCAAACAAATGGAAATTTGTTTTGACTACAATTGACAACCTCAGCGTAAATACTGTATAACAACAACATAGATTTAAGATATAGATGCACATACAAACAACATTCACACACGAAAAGAAGACATACAACACACTCATTACCAGCGCTTGGAAATAGACTTCTATGTACATCTCGATGATGACAAAATGTTAATTTTTATATTGGTCATCCAGGGTCTATTGTAGCTGAATGTTTTTAATTTTCTTCTTTCATATTATAATGTTTTCACAGAACTTGATTTATGAATTAACAGTTAAGTTCATCTGTCTAGGCTTTTGTTCACAAACATGTCCCAATCTGTTTTCTCCTGACAACAAAACATCTATTGTTTTCGGATTTCCGAATTATGTAGAATAAAAAAAATTGCATGATCTTTAGTCTAAGAGATTAAACAAAATTTTTAGACATAAAATATAGTATACACAATTGCAATTCACAAATTTTCACTTCATAAAACTCTCTTATTGGCCAGTCTATATTTATTTATGTCTATGCACAATATAGACAACATCAAAGAATGGACAGGCCTACCATTGAATGAGATTTTAAACAGGGCAAAGGATAGAGAGGAATGGAGAAAGATGGTCCACAAGTCTTGCTTGGTGCCCCAACGGTCCACCAGACTAAGGGATAGGTAACAGGTAACAGGTAATGCACAATAGGAAGAGGGAGACAGAAGGTGTCTAAGATTGTAGCAGACAGACGAAGTGACTTAATGGAAGCTTTGTAAAAGCTATTGTAAGAAAACGTTCCCCCTTTAGACCTTGCGATCCATAGGGCAGATGATGTTAAGGTCATATGTTTCTTTGACCCTTAGTTTAACTCGCAGGATGTAGTGTGGCCAGCACAATGACCAACTGCCTTTACCTTCCCTAACTAAAGTCAGGTGGCCATTAAATTCAGGGGCGACCTAAAATTCCCGAAATTCAGGATCCCAGTTTAACCGAGATTTGAACCCAGGACCCTAACTTCAAAAGCCAAGCACTTAACCACTCAGCCCACTCACCCCCTAAACAAAAAAAAAGTATTATGTTTGCTGACTAATCAAACAATTACAAAAAAAGCACACAAAAAACCCACAGGTACATAATTACTTTTTTCTTTTATTACACATTAAGTAGCTCCTGTCACCATTTCGCTCAATGGAAGCTTCTATATTTAAGGGTTCCACTTTAGCTAGCTAGCTCTTTCGTAGTGTAGATTTAATTCCTTATTGATTAGACTCAAAGACTGAAGTACTCCGTGACCTACTTACTGGTCCAATCTCTAACGTAATAAATTAATAGTTTTATCATTCAATTAATCAATTACTTTTTTTTAACTTACTAGCTGATTTATTTACTTCACAGCCTGACATAGTGACGTGTAGTGAACACAATGACTCACAAAGTGACGTGTAATGAACACAATGACTCACACAGCGACGTGTAATGAACACAATGACTCACACAGTGACGTGTAATGAGCACAATGACTCACACAATGACGTGTAATGAACACAACGACTCACACAGCAACGTGTAATGAACACAATGACTCACACAGTGACGTGTAATGAACACAATGACTCACAAAGTGACGTGTAATGAGCACAATGACTCACACAGTGACGTGTAATGAACACAATGACTCACAAAGTGACGTGTAATGAACACAACGACTCACAACGTGACGTGTAATGAACACAACGACTCACACAGCGACGTGTAATGAACACAATGACTCATACAGTGACGTGTAATGAACAATATGACAAAATTATTTCAAAACAAAAAGTGCAGCTAAATAGCGATAGTAAAGAAGATTTCAAACGAAAATTAACTGCCATGCACTGAGATAATGTTAAAGTATTATTATTTGGCAGCAGTGACGTTCAATTAACCGTCCTTGATATTGGTTAGTTTATCGTGAAAATGTCCAACAATTTCCTGATCCAGCCCAATCTAAAAAAAACAACAACATGAAATGCCTCATTTAAAAACTCACTGACTCGCACATTAAGTGACGCTCTGACTGACAACATGACTCATAATATTACCGATTCACCACTATCTAGCTGACTCAGCGTCTTATGACTGACCTTGGAGAAAGCTGCAAAAGAAAATCAAGAAGCTAAATGTATGGAGGCGTAAAAGATTATTTGAATCTGACAACAATAGAGTCGAGGTGTAACAAAACATCCAGAAATGTTATTGTTGAACAAGCAAAGTAAAAGATGGAAGCTGCTTTGTCTACGATGTAAACAGCACTGCATCACAAGCTTCAGTTTAGGTGTAGCCTGGCTAAACAGTAGAAGACTAGCTTCTATTAGGAGTTTGTTTCTTTTCCTGAGGCTAATGGTTTGAAAATACATGTTGCTGAGCCTACCCATCCTTGAAAAAACAAAGACCGAAATGTCAAACTTACATAAACTAATTGCGCTCCATTATGCGAGGTATTTTTAGTCTTTTAAGCTTTTTATTGATCAATGCATTTCAACTGGCACTGAGATTAGTTGCGTAAGTAAAAGAACACTGGCAGAGGCAAGTTACTGGCGGAGAAGGCAACCCCGATCATTAAAAGTAAGGGGGATAACTCGCTTCAGTTTTACATGTGTTGTTTATTTTTTGCAATGTAATGTTTTGGAAAGTGAATAACAAAATATATCTTAAAAAATAACTGGCAACTATAACAACTAAAACAGTTATAAGTGTCTCTCTATTTTCTTTTCGGGTTTAGAGTAAGAGATAAACTATTTCATAGTCCAAACCATCCGCTGGACAACGGGCGAGGTTTGCGGGTAGGGAATGAACCTTGGTTTTTCGAGACGACCGTAGGACGAATCAGTCTCTCTCTCTCTCTTTCTCTCTCTATTTCTCTCTCTCTTGCATATATTTTCTTTTTGTAGTAACCAAAGGGAGGCAACTCAACGAAGTAGATTCTCAGGATATCACAAACACACAATAAAATGTCTACCTTGAGCGCAGCCTCTTTATAAGATGTTGACTTCTGTTGTCAGGTAAATGAAGTAACTGTGCACAATTGAAGCTTAATCCGAGATTTGGTGTGAGAGAAATAACGTGTGCAAACGTTTTAACAGACAAACAGACAGACAAAATTTAATTATCAAATACATTTGGCGGGAATTAGTAAATTACCTTTTTTTTCCCTTGAGATGCAAATTTCACTTTATCTTTTACCTTCCATAAAGTTTATATCAACTCACTCTGTCTGTCTGTCTGTCTGGTAATTATTTTGTTATTTACGAGTTATGTGTCCAACCGTTTGGATTTTACGTCATGTTTAAAGGGAATGGTTTAATACATGAACGATATTAGTTTAATTTTTCTTTTATAAGGACATTATCGAAACTAAACAAAGCTTGTATAATTGAAGGAATATCTAATTGCTGTCATTTATCTGAAAATTACGCAGTGTATCTCCCTTTTTGCTGTATAAAACAAAATTAACTAATTAATGCTAAATGATTAAATTGATTAACTTTTGGATTGATTCGTGAATCTACTATGAATAATTATGCAAATCGTAAACTTGATCCGAGAATGGCATTGTGAGAGAGACGTGTCAAAAGGTAATAAGGGGACTAAATCCATACAATTTACCAGACAGGCAGTCAGAGTTAGTTGTAAGTTTTGTAATAATAAAAAAAAGGGGAGGATCAGAATGGGAGGGGGGGGAGCGATAGAAGGAGACATGTCAATAAAAGCAAAACAAAATAACACACACACACAAAACACCGATTCAGTCCTAAGATTTTTCTCATAACCGGGGGGCTTAATCACACATTACATCACAATGGCGCAAATCTCAAGGTTTACACAGCCCCTGCCATAAGCCCCGGTGTGAAAACTCCAATTATCAGAATCTAACGAGGAAAAAACAAAGGACTGATGAAAAGGGAGAGAACTAAGAACAAAGACTCTTGTTTGCTGCTGAATAGATCTGATATCACTTGTTAGGAGGAAGGGATGGGGGGGGGGGGGAGATCGATAATTTCAACTATAAATAGACCGAAGGGGACATAACTCTCAACTAACAAACTTTTGTAATATAGGCCAGGAAGCAGAAATGAATATCAAGATATTAATATTGTCTCGTAGATTTGTTTATATTTTTAAACAATACAAGATTTGAAATGATACTTGATAATTAATTATAACAACAAAAAAGTCATGTGAATGAAAACATATGTCTTCATTTCTCTCCCCCCCCCTTTTTTTTTTTCCAAAATGCAAGCAACGACAATAAATTAAACCAAAAAACAACTATTCAGTCTGGACCACAGGATATAAGACAAACTTGCAAGCTTATTATTCAATCACTCGACCATCACATTAGCTCAGCGTAGGGTTACCGAACACCTTTCCCCCGAGGAGGACAAAAAGAAGAACGCAAAAAAAAAAAATAGACAAAGTAAATTTTACAAACTATTGAGAATTTATTTGATTAACTCTTTCTCTCCGTTATTATTTACCACATTCTGTTGGAATCAACGTTGGTATCGTCAGTTAGGAGAGAAAGAGTTAATTAAACATGTAAGGAAAAAAATTCATGGGTTGTAAAAGAAAGCAACATCCAACATCACTCGCTAAACTCACAAGATGATGTCTAGAACCGGATGTCGGGCATTTTCCTCACATTGTATTATTGTTAAAAAACAAAAACAAAAATAAAAAGTTTCTCAACAAACCAATCGAGAATCTACTTCTGTATTTTGTCCACTGTGAGGGGATGCGTGAAAATCCCAACCTTTGAAGACCCCTTGTAAAATTTCATGACCAAAAGTTAACTGAATATTTGCCTTTACGATAAACCTCATTTCTCTTTATTAGGGTCTATTATTTATTTTAGTTAGATTTTTTTTTTCAACTCGCTCTGTTTGTCTGGTATAACTTTTGTAAACGTTATTTTTCTCACGCAAATTCTCGGATCAAGTTGAACATTTGACATAACTATTTAGTGTACCAAACAAAACATGTACAAAAAAATTATTTAATGAATCTTTTTTAATTCATCATTTTGTTTGGTATCGAAAAAGGGAAATAATTCCAACAGTATTAAGAGATGTAGCTGTCTATATGAAGCTATTTCCCTTATCACATTGTATACACTTTTTTCTCCCCCCCCCCCGGGGGGGTGGGGTGTTGATTAAATTTTCCAAAAATTATTCATAGTCGATGACAATAAACGAATAAAATCAAATAATTGATCAGTTAGTTAATCACATAGTGGTAGTTAGTTACTTTTATTTTATATAGAAAAGGGAGCTTAATCCTGCAGCATTGACATAATTTTGCGGGTTCTTTCCCCTAGATAAGCTTTGTTTTGTTTTTATTTTTTTCTTCATTTGTTTCGATTATTTCTTCTGACTATAAAATGCATGTACCATATTTGTCTCGTCTATCTAAACCTAAACAATACATCTACACAAACATACTTCACCTTTGGACAAATATCTTGTTTCGCACTAGGAACACACGAAATGTAGAAAGCACTAGAAGGACTTAACCATAAATAAGAACGTGTACAGTAACAGGAAGCTGTTATAGTAACAGGAAGCTGTTCTGCCTGACCGAGGCACAAACTCCTAGTCCCACTACTTTGTAACGAAGTGTCATTGAAAATAATCCCTCCAGAGACCTTCACCACACAGAGGGAATTGATCCGGTAAGTAATGTGGAAGTCACAAATCACCTTCTAGCACACACCAGGTATGACAACTGTTATTCCCATGACGTAGGCGTATGAATAATTGATGGAACACTATCACGTCACTTCCTCCCTCTGTTATCACACTAAAGTTAAACAAAATATTCTTCCGCTGATAATGAAAAAGAGTAAAGTGTTTATTTAAGAAATCCAAGTACAAAAAAAAGTTGTATTGTGTTGGTAAACGCCGTACAAACTAAACTTTTGTGGCTACAACACAGTAAATACAACTTCTCCTCTATGTAATTTCATACTACTGAAACATATCTAGAATGTCCTAAACTGTTCAGGCGTGTAACGGGAGATATCAACCACTGGGATTACATCAACAGAACAAGATTGATGAAAATCACCTGGAGGAAAGCGCTAAAAAAAAATACATATCATAAATCTGATTTTTTTTTGTTCTGTCTGTCTCCGCTATCATCCGCAGCTCCTCCACGTACCACCACCCCTTTCGCCCCACCAGCTTGTTTTTACCCTGGCTTAGAGGGAGTTTTTGATCAATGTCAATTATCGCAGTGGCAACCAATGATGGTTCTAGGCATCTGCCGATAGTCCGTTCTTCCTACTGACATAGGCAGACGTCAATAGTTCTTTTTTTTTTTTTTCTGGCTCCGGCGCGTGCCATCGTTACCGATAATAGTTCGATTCTTAGCGCGTGCATCCACTGTTACCCCTACTCACCTCTCTGATTCTCTTCCTACCTGTGGACCCCACCTTTCAAGCCCCCCTCGGGTCATACACACATTGATATGTACATTTACACCCTAAACACATAAATACACACTTTAAAACACATATACATGTACACATAAACCATTTCACATCAATAAATATCCATATAAGATAGACAGACAGAATGACAGATGGCAAGATACATAAATAGATAGATAAATATATAGATATATAGATGGATAGATAGATAGATAGATAGATAGACAGACAGACGGACAGACAGACGGACAGACATGATCTACGTAACACATTATATCAACATGTATCAAGTAAGTGACACAACGTACCCAGTAATCGGATCACGAAACTGAAGATCCTACTTCACCTCCATCTTGGAGTTCATAAGAAATGATGCTGTGCTCAGCTTTTATATGAAACTGTTAACTTTACTGCATCTCTCCCTCAAAGAAAAGTATTTATGATTACAATCTGTACTTGTTCGTTAAAGACGCAGGCCTAATTGTAGATTTTTAATATAAGTTCCTTACAAGCACGTGCAGGACTTTAAAACACAATTGTCCATACGAAAAATCCCCAGCAAACAATTAACTCCCTTTTAAAAACGTTTGAATGACGTCATCAATATTCGAGTTTCACGTTGCCATTTTTTTTCAATCGCCAATTTAGACTATCGACGTTTTATAACGGCGCGATTTAGTGTGTTTCTTTAAAAAATGAAAATAAACATCATTAACGTTAAAATGAAATGGAACAAAATGGGGTATTTTCATTAATTGAACACAACGCTGACATTGATTAACTGATTGGAAATGGCTATGTCAGGAAGTAAGTAATAAAAAGCGTGGATTTTATTTTAACTCTTTCTCTCCGTAATTATTTCCCACGTTCTTATTGAAATATTCATTTAGCTCATTTTGTGTTTCTCTACACTGTTATGAAGTGTTATGACAAAAAAAAAACAACCTTCAACCACTTTATGTAAACAGGAAATTTTATATTAGGTATATCATTTTAGAATATATTTCTTGCTCTTATATAAAACACAAATTCAAGTTTTAAAAACCAAAAAAATAATTTAATTTAATGGGTTCAAATCAACGTTGGTATTATCAGTTAGGAAGGGGCACATCGTTGTAAATCAGAAACTATCTATTTATAAGTGTAGGCCTACTGTTTATATTAGGGACAAAAAAAGATTGAGAAAGTTTCACGTATATAAAAACACCTGATTTCACGAGTCTTCATAGCAGATAGACCAAGAAATAGCTTAGGCAGCCAGTGCTCATACTGACAGTAAGTCAACCTATTTATCTATTAACCTACCGATTGTAATCTACAATTTAATATAGAAAACAATTATTACATAGCTTTTTTACAAAATATTGAAATATAGTGTTTTTTTCCTCGTGTTGCAAATACATAGAGCCCATGTGTCTCGATCCTGACTTCAAGGTCGGACAAGACAGTTTTTTTGTCCGATGGGCACAGCATACCGCCATGTAAATTATCACTCCTCTTTAAGTTGCAAACAGATTTGAATAGTGAAAGTGAGGTGAATGCTTCTTTTCAGCCACACGACACTGTAAAAAAAAAGGAACTGTAGAGAGGTCAGTTGACGGCAAAGGTCTGACCAAGACCAACCGTTATATAGGCCTGAACACTGACCTGCAATGTCACACCTTGTGGGCAGTTTAAACCAATAGCTCGTTGCCACGTCATACGTCTTTACGACTTGGCAACGAGCTATTGGTCTAAACTGTCCACAAGGTGTGACGTGGCAACGAGCTATTGGTCTAAACTGTCCACAGGTTGTGACGTGGCAACGAGCTATTGGTCTAAACTGTCCACAAGTTGTGACGTGGCAACGAGCTATTGGTCTAAACTGCCCACAGGTTGTGACGTGGCAACGAGCTATTGGTCTAAACTGTCCACAGGTTGTGACGTGGCAACGAGCTATTGGTCTAAACTGTCCACAGGTTGTGACGTGGCAACGAGCTATTGGTCTAAACTGTCCACAAGGTTGTGACGTGGCAACGAGCTATTGGTCTAAACTGTCCACAGGTTGTGACGTGCCAACGAGCTATTGGTCTAAACTGTCCACAGGTTGTGACGTGCCAACGAGCTATTGGTCTAAACTGTCCACAGGTTGTGACGTGCCAACGAGCTATTGGTCTAAACTGTCCACAGGTTGTGACGTGGCAACGAGCTATTGATCTAAACTGTCCACAGGTTGTGACGTGGCAACGAGCTATTGGTCTAAACTGCCCACAGGTTGTGACGTGGCAACGAGCTATTGGTCTAAACTGTCCACAGGTTGTGACGTGGCAACGAGCTATTGGTCTAAACTGTCCACAGGTTGTGACGTGGCAACGAGCTATTGGTCTAAACTGTCCACAGGTTGTGACGTGGCAACGAGCTATTGGTCTAAACTGTCCACAGGTTGTGACGTGGCAACGAGCTATTGGTCTAAACTGTCCAAAGATAAAGACGTTGCAGGTAAGTGTTCAGGCTTTTTGTAACCAATGGTATCGGTTTGACTCACAATGGACATGAGTAAGTCACTGACCCTAGTCGTTGAGTATACACAAGGTCAAAAAAAGGTTTTCGCACGTGCTAATGTTAACCAAACAAGATGCACGTAACAAAACTAGCACTGTTTCAAAAAAATCCAAACACCAAATTTACAACAAAAACTCCAAAAATCTCATTTGGCTAGAAAAAAAATTGTCGTTTGAATTTCAGAAAAGAGTGTACATATAGATCACTGCGCCCAATCTACAGAACTTAGAACTTTGTTACGTGAGAATATTTTCTGCCGATTTTAATTCACATGTAGATAGCATATGGTAGATATGCATGCATTTATTCTAAATGTCAAATGAAAAGTTCACAAATAGATATACACTTATTTAAACTAAAGGCAAAAAAAAACAACAGAGTAAATACTACTGTACTAAACTCTTTATGTAAAAAATATGGTTCCTTTCCCGCACTTGTCCAATGAGTATTCATGCCAATGTTCACTTTCATAAAATTGATTTCTATTAAAAACTGAAAGAAAAACATCGTCCATTTTGATATGATGCTAGATATAACCTGGATAAATATATTTCTTGCAAACAAATACAGATAAATATTTATCCTAATGAATGGTTCTTATTAGAAAGTAATTGAAAACTAAAGCAGATTAAAGAGATTAATAAAAAGGTTTCTGTGGTCAAAGTTTTTTTAAGGCATGCTCTTTGCCCAGAACGAGGCTGAACTGTTTTTACAATTAACATGCGAGGACAGGTGGAATATTTATGTAGTCAAGTGACATATATCCCCAGAACTTCCCTGCTGTTTTATGTGTGTTGTGTGTCCACCAAGACTTAAAAAAGAGATCTCAAGAGTTGGCAGCTGAAAGTTTGATTACTCGATCCCTGAATCCCCAAATCCTGTCCGAGCTATGTTTCCAGTTATGTCCAAACTGGTCAGAGGCATGCAATCGTGACGATTCTCAATTAAACTTCAACAGCATTGCTCTGTCATGTCTGTTTTCTCATGGACTCGTGTGTGTTCTAACAATGTTTTTTTTTTTTTAATTCAATGCGAATAGTTTTTATCATTCGTCTGGTTATGTGTGTATGTGATTGTGTTTGCGAGCGCGCTAAATCAGAGATCCTAAATTTGTAAATAGTCAAAGGACATTTTTTTCTCTATAAAATCAATCTGCATGGTGTGTTCCTTTGTTTCTATGGTCTATTACTTCTACCCAATGAGTATTGTTTTTTTCTCAGTTTAGGTAGATATATGCATGAATATCTAAACCTATTTTTGTACTATCAACAAAAAAACGCAGGGGTTGTAAACCGAACAAATCTTTCTAGGTGTCAGAGTTAGCGCACCTGTCCACTCTCGTTAATTGAACATTTGTTACATGTACACAAAGTGATAGGACATCGTGAAGTCAGGACGTATATCGATTACTTTGGCTTTTAAGCCTCGTTTAGTTCATTGTGAAAGCACTAAAGGGAGGTCACAATTAATTACATTGTCTCACAGATTCACATTCGTTCAGATTAGCTTTCAGTTTGTTTGTTTTTTCGATTGTAACGGCAGGCTAAATGGGAGGGGGGTATTAGTAACTCGGGAAGCTAAATAATGGGAAATATTTATTTTGTCTTTTGTGGCAGAGAAAAAAAACTTTTTATTGTGTTAAACCTGTAATTTTGTTTCAAGCGTTTAAACGGAAGCTTTGGTAGAGTAGACCTCTAAAGTATAATACTTTGGTAGAGTAGACCACTAAAGTACAATACTTTGGTAGAGT